>CM062820.1:1441663428-1441964225 GCA_031772625.1 Pinus tabuliformis
AGGAAAGGTCTCATTCGTGGAGCTGGTTTAGGAGAAATCACTGGGGCTCTTCTTTCTATTGAGGTATTGGAAGCTTCTCGTGCTTACAGGTACTTAGAGCGGTCTGGATCCATAAATTCCTCATCAATGATTTCATTGAAGAGCTGTTGAATGGGAGATTTGTACAAGAACAGGTTGGCCTAACAATGTTAACTGCATATCGCTAGCAAGTTAATATTGCAGAGATGAGTCATGGAGAGATTTTTTGACATCTTTGGAGAAGTTGGAACAGAAGGATTGTCTAGGGCTTCTCTAGCGAAACTTCCTTCACATATCATCACGAAAGAACATTTTTTGCATTATATGATTATAGGATCTTCAACAAAGAGAAATTGCTAGGAGTTTGCCTCAATGTCATCACATGTTTCACATGTTATGTGGAGACAAATGGCCTCCATCTAAATTCTGCAGATGTTGGAACCTGTGAACACCGAATTTATTTTTTCGAATAATTCTTGTAACATTTAGAAAATTGTTGAAATTATATTTAGGCCTGGAGTTCATATGGTAGTGTAGGAGAAGCAAAGGAGTGATGTTGGAATCCGGTTGGGTTTGCGATGCGTGCATGACTGAAAGTGATGGGAACCTGAACAAGTGCACCATGTGCGGAAATATCAGGCCGGTGATTCAATTTCAGCTGCACAACAAGGTCACTTCTACTAGGAATGGTGGAAGAGGGCCTGTGTGTTCTGAGTGCTGATTGATTTGTGCACTGCGTGGAGAAGAAACGTGCATTGTGTATCCAAATTGTGCAGATCTGTGAAGATCTGAGTGCTTGGTGGAGATCTTCGTAACCTGGTGATCGAGCTACGTGATTGTTGGATTGATCTAAAGTAGCTGTGGATGTTGTTGTGGAACTACAGGTGAAGTGATCTGCATGGCGCTGGTGAGAGTTGTGGGATGCTGCCAGCAGTGTGAGGAAATCTCCCTATGTGAGTGGAGTGGTGTCTGCATACAGACTTCCTCTAGAGAGGCATATTTTCCTGAAGAGAAAACTATTTGACCTATCAGTGGAGTCATAGAGCTGATGGAGATAGTTGAGTATTAGTTGAGAATTTTACTATGGTGGATTGATTTCTAGATTTGAAATTGATAGAAGGAGAAAATGGGTCTTCAAATTAAATTGAAAGAGTCTCGTAGAAAGTTAAGGAGAGAGAAATGAAATACTGTACTATGGAAGGTAAATTTACTGGATTATGTTGAAGATGTTATTAATGATAGTGGAGATGCATTAGCTTTAAGTCTTATAACATCTGCAGTAGATGACAATATCATACTCAGCAGAATATATGAATATGGAGAGATTCTTAGTACAATTTTTTTATGGGATGTTTTAGAGATGAAATATTGTTTAAATGAGGGAAATGATGCTCAAGATATTGCTCTTGAAAATGATCCCATATTTGATTGTGAAACTGAAGAGGTGATGATGGATGATGAATGTGTGTCTGTAACTAAAACTTGTAATGATGAAATCACATCCATTATTGTAGAACCTGAAATTTTTCCAGATGCAGAAAGAAAGTTTGATGGGACATAGATACCTCATGATGAGTGGATCAGTTTGATGATTGAAAAACATCTTGTTGATGAATTATTGTTTGGTGAGAAGGAAGGCATATCCTCACATACAGATAAAATGCAGAACATGGCTGCAACAGAACTAAGTGAAGAGGATGAAGGCATAATTATGTCAGCAAAAAGGGATGAAGTAGGGAGAGATGGTGAAATGAAATCTCTCCTAAAGGAATAGGAAGATGAAAGTAAATGTGCTCCTCTTTATAAATCTAGCATTGTTTTTTGTGCAAATATTGGGAGGCAGGAAAAAGCAACAAAGTTTGAAGAAGAATTGAAGTATCTTGAAGCATGGTTGGAAACACCATGTCTTTATGAAGTCAACATAGAAGTTGCAGTGATGAATGGTGAAGGCATCATCACTGGGGTTCAGATGATTGACACCAAAAATAGTGAGAAGGAAAATTCTCCTATCTAGCCAGCCATAACTCTGAGAAGGGCGAGAATTAGAATTCAAGTTTTCCTTCACAGGGGAAGAAATGAGGTGAAGAGAGATCACTACCTCATGGCGAGGAAAGTGAATATGAAGCCTCATCAACAAATGAACAAGTATGGGCTCTGCTGCAAGAAGAAAAAAATGAAAGCTCTTTTTTTTACCATTGTAAGCCTAGCTGAGACTGAGACCAGCATGCGTTGTATGTCATTTGATTTTTTTAGTGTACCCTTTCTCCATTAAGGGGGAGTGCTAGAATTAATGGAGAAAGCTAAATTTAGATTATTGTTATGGTGATGATAGGATTGAGAGTCTAATTTTAGATCTCAGATCCTAATATCCAAGGAGTGGTTCAAACCACTTGATTGTGTGAAAGTCTATATGTACTATGTTGTTCTCTTGATTGAGTATGCAATAGAGTGAGAGTATATTGTATGAGTGTTTTTACACTTTCCAGGAATCTCACATGGAGATTTGTTTAGTTAATAAATCTGATTTTTATCAAAAATTATAAAAAGTATGCAACACTCTCTAACGATGCCTCAGTACTACCTTGGAAATTGCAAAACCGAAGCGATTGAATTATGAAAAAATGCCATGCGTAGTTCCTAAAGAGCAATACCATTATCTCGTTAATAATGGGAATACAAAATATATTTTTTGATGTGTAGATTATAGTTAATGTATTTATTGTCTAGGGTTATTGGTTCCAAACAGATAGTGATCAACACAATTGAGACAATTAAAAACACCTATTAGTGATAAATGCAATTGTCAAAATCTAGAAATATAACTATAAAGGAACTCAATGGAAAATATCCAATTTGTCTATTAGATAGGCAAGTCAATGAAGTGGCTGTGGGGTAGTCATTATTCTAGAAGCTGGGAGAATATATCATTTATGGTGGAACGGAGGACAAGGCAGCAAAGCAGAGATTATAGCACTATGGGACGCTTTTCACTTTGCAAAATCATTAAGACATGAACAAATTTACATTCATGGAGATGCCAAAAGCATGATAGAATGGGTTAGGGATCCCTCCCATCTTCTCCAATTGAATGGGGCATATTAGGAGACAGTGTAACAACTTTCAGAACATAACATACACTCACATGTACACAGAGCAGAATCAAGTGGCAGACCTCCTCTGATAGAGGGGTATTCACGTGGATCCAGGTAAGTCTTCTTTCTCAGCTTACTCACATGGCTAGCTCTCGAACTATGGGTCTTCTCTTCTTTATGGTGCACATGATTCTCATTGAAAATTTCAATGGTCTTACTCCTTGTAGAAATTATGTAATCTCTAGTAGATATTATGCTCACTACCCAGTATGATGTGTAACCATGTATCAAACTTAAAGTTTTGCTCATATAAACCAAAATAAAAAATTTAAAAATTAAATAACTATACAAAACATTTATATAACGTTTAGTAATAAAAATGTTGCAAGTAAAAAAAATGAATAATTTTGGGCTCATATTAGAGCAGTATTTAAAATGGATCTATGCTGATTGTAATTTTTTTTTACTGTGCTCAAATGTTACACAATTATTATTAATGGACTTTTCTGTAACTCCCCCAAACAAATATAATTGTATAACAGTTGAACAAAAATGTTAAGACAGGAAAAAAAATTTAAAAACTGTAGAACGTAAAAAAGCTCTGAGAATATACTCGTTAAAAAAATCAATCTAGAATGAGAAAATTGAAACATTTTACATCCACAGGATTTTCACCAGTAATGAATGAATGAGATGGAAACTAAATCCTAACTTCCATTATCTACTATGTACGGCTAAGTGACACTATTCGGTATCTTAGAAGAAGTCACACTATTCGGGATCATAGAAGATGTCCCACGGATAAGAAATAACGCCTTGAATGGGGAAGATGCCAAATGATGAGATAGATGAAGTCAAAGAAATTTCCATTGTAATATTAGATATTTTCAAATACACACTGCAAAGAAATTCTCCTCTTCTGTAAAACTAAATCCTATGAAACCACTTTGAATGCGCTGCAAGCTCTGACATTTATTTTGCAGATGTAGAGGTTGGGTTAGCGATAAACGTTGGAGTGTCATCACCGGCCATTATCACAACTACTTTCACCTGCTTATCATCTGAACAAGGCGACACGTTATTCGCCAAAGTCTCATCCTTTTCAGCAGACCCAGCACTTAAATCGCTAATCTGCCTTGAACTGTTATTTTCTTCTGAGTTAGAATCAGGAGAAACTTTCAGTTAGGAGCAAACCAGAACGATCCGAGCAAAAGCTATCAATGCGATCATGGAACCAACTCCACCCAGTAGAAATGGAATGGGCGAACTCCATACTGAAGGCGCAGCAGTGGTAGAAGGCGCTGTAATATTTCTCATAGTGTTATATCCCCCCAGCTTAATTCCTTGTCAGAGGATTTTGATAGTGGGTACTCCGGATAGCCATTGCAAAGTGCCAGAGGGATCTATATTTGTAACCATATTTGCCGGTACCCATTATTGGTTATACATGCCAACAATGAGGAAAACATTGATGTCATAAGAATATAAAATTATATTAGACGGGCATACAATTTTCCATGGGTTACTACTTTCTAAAAAACTAATTATCGTATGGGCACACAATATATTCTTGAGATTTGCAACTTTTGGCTGACACAAACCCGTAGACCGTGTAGCTGATTAAATTACTTCATAGCCTGTGACATCCACTATATAATGCTGATTTTATCTCTTAATTAAATCCATTATAGAATGTTTCTTTCCTATCTAACATTATAAAGATAAAGAGCTTTAATCTCCAATTGAAGAAACATTTTCGTGGTGTCTTCCGAATCTATGACAGTGCCCATAAGTCACAGTTCTTCTCGGCATCATTGTATTTTATCTGGTTGGCTGCTTAAAAGCAACCGTGCTTGTTTCAAATTTTATATCTTATGAGGATAGGCTGTTTGTCTTCGTGTGGACCCTCCAATATTTTAAATTATATATCTTATGTGGATAGGGTATCTTTATCGGCGCGGGCTGTTGAATATTTTAGGAATGGAATATATTTTTGTAATTGAATATACAAACCCAGGAAAAACTTTTTTGATACATTGAACCAGATAATTGTTTTCACTTCGGGTTGGAAAGGGGACACAGCACTAATAGCAAAGCAGAGATCATAGTTCTGTAGGGACGTTTGATTGCGGCAAAATGGTCAGGAATGGCACTGGTAAGTACCTTTCATATCCGATCAATTTCGAACATATTTATAGGTTGCAGAAGACAACATATTTATTATCCAAGAAAGGAATTGACAAGGATCTAAGTAAGTTTTTCTTTTCTGCACATGAATATAGAGTCATGACAAATGCTGGCAGCATTAATTTCTCCACGTTTTCATGGCTTGATCGACTGCTATATATTGTTGGAGAAAATGAAAGAAAAATCGGAGAATTGACAGTAGATCTGGTAATGGTGATCCCTCATGTTTTGTTTTTGGTTGAAAATACAGTTTTTTCCTTGACTATAAATGTAAGAATCATACGATGAATGGTAAAATCAAACTGGACAAATGCTGTAAGGATGTTTATCGAAGAATTATAGGAATTTTAAAGAATGACGGGAATACTATGTACATATGTACTATCTGATTTTTATTAATATAAACCAGAAACATTTTTTTCCACTATGAAATATTAAACGTGCAATCCCTGGCTAAATGGATCATATGTTCTTCTATATAGCAGTACGCACGAGTTGTTTGGGCAGTACTTTAATAGGTTTTTGTTTCAAATTTTTGGGGAAATTTTTTATTTTAACTTATTCAATTTAAAAATAACGATTACTTTTTAATATATTTCTACTATCAATGACCTGATATTTCCATTTCACCCCTTTACAAATTGCACAAGAATCCCCAAAATGGCATCCTCGCGTAAGATATTTGTTTTCTATTACGTCTCCCACTGAGTATAACATATTTGTTTTGTATTCACAATATTATATATATATATATACCCCACTGAGTTTAGTGATTGGATTGTGTACAGCATCCCAAAATGTTTATTCGATACTTTAGTAATATTTAAATGGATTATTTATGATATGC
Source organism: Pinus tabuliformis (assembly GCA_031772625.1). NCBI lineage: Eukaryota > Viridiplantae > Streptophyta > Pinopsida > Pinales > Pinaceae > Pinus > Pinus tabuliformis. The sequence goes on from CM062820.1 coordinate 1,441,669,573, forward strand.
TCGAATTTGAATGAACTATTGTGCACAGGAACAAAATTTGTAATATTTTTCTCATTAGCTTCTGATGCTATGAACAGCCCCTCATTAACCTTCTATGCTAAAGAAAGTGGTTGAATTTGTTGACGCATTTATAACAAAATATTGACGTTTAAACTATTAATTTCAGAGAAACTAACAACAAAATATTCAAACTCAATAAAAAGATGAATCGTTGTTCGTTTTATTAGTAAACTGAAAAAAGAAATGAGAATAAATTCTGCATCAGTGTTAAATGGCTTTTTCGAGGTTAATTTTGAAATCCGAAAGCTCAAAGACACCTGGAGTACTACTCAATTCGATAAAAGGAAAATATGGAAAGGAAAAACATGTCGAGAATTATGTTTTATTTTAACAAATCTTTAAGAAAATTCCAAATTTGTAAGATCTTTAGCATCCAAAAACAAGCTCTGGAAAATAATGTATCTAAAAAAATCCTTCAGCTTATCTCATATTTTAATGGATCACCGTGCATATTTTTGCAAAGACATTAATGGAATCTTATGAAAGAATACGTTCATCTCACAGACGAAGGCTTTTGTATAGGAAGTTTTCTAGAATGCGTTGTTATACAAGACATTGGTGAACTAACTACAGCGAAATTTCCACACGATAGAGAGTTAAACAAACCATCAAAGGAATAAATACTCCTAGTAAAATGATAAATAATTTTAGATTTTAATGACCCTGGGTTGCTATAGATAAGCCTTCTTGACCGAGGATCAGTACAAGGGCCTCAGCTCAGTGTGGTATGGAAAAAGAAAAAAAGGGCCCACACTTTATAATTGGAAAGTCATGGGAAAGTCAGTGGAAAGTCATGTTTTACCACCATCTTGGCCCATATGAATCAAAACCCTTAATCCACACTTTGATAATTAATTAACCAGGAGTAAGTGCAGAGCTCGGTGATATTAAGGTATTCTAATTATAATATTGTAACGGAACACCAAGATGATATGAATTGAATCAATATGATGTGGCAATTACACATAATCTCAGGTGGAAATCTTCGATCAAATGAAGGCTACAAAACGTATCACATATATTTGGCAGTTTTGGCCACCCGAATGGACATATGGTTGGTCACACCCGGGAGGTATATTTCACTGTCTAAACACATGACAAGCTTTAATTGGTTGCACCAGCTAATATGGAATGTGACTTGGCATGTGAGGCAGCAACGGTGGTTCCTCCCTTGTATACTAGGCACTAGAGTTTCATCTAGTGTAAAGAGCCAAGGCTTCACTAATATGACTTTGGTGGACTACAACACAACAATCATGATATGGAAGAAGGAACACATGGTTGGATATGATTGGTCCACCATGAATTTACTTGGTAAACCTAGAGGTCTTTGGATTAGTTCCAAAACTCTTGTTGGTGACATTTTATTTGTATATTGGTTTGGCCAAAAATGTCCCAAAACTAAGGTTTAGCAACGCAAACAAACAAGGCCTTGTGTGGGTTCAACAATGGGCTTCCGGGCATTAGGAGGTCAAAACAATGATAAAGCAGCATGGTATGAGCTTGGCCCATGTAACAAAGACCAGCATAAAGAAGCATAACCGATAATGGATAGATCGTGGGGTATTAGGGCACTAAGCACGATGATGCAAAAAGCATTTGAACATAAGCTCGTGGCTCTAGCGCCTCGGTCATATGACTTTGTGCGGTTTAGAACTTGAATGGTGTAACAAAAAATTTACGGTTTCAGGCATAGAATCAGTTAAGATGTTGGAACATTATATGTCTGAATTGTGGACAAATATTGAATTATGTTAGTATAAACCTAAAACTAAACGATGTGAAAAAATAGATTTCTCATGGAGGGTAAGCATAGGATTATTGGATGACAAGTAAATGAGAAGAATTTGTGAAAATTTGTGAGAGAGGACCATGCTATATGTAATAATGATGACTTTAGTGTTGAGTTGTTATGGTTGAGATAGAGTATACCCAAGAGCCTTCGGTAGAAGTTGAGGGTGCAAAATAGATATTTGAAGAAATAGAGAAGGTTGATTTGATTCATCTAACTTAAAGAAGTATTCTGTGAAAATAATTTGTAGATCAAAACATTTGAGGAAATAATGAAGGAGTTGTTCAGAAAAATAATTTTCATCTAGAGAAGATCTGAGAAGGTGTAGTAGATATGTGGTATAAGGTCAATTGGATATAATAACCATAAAAACAAAGCAGGTTGCTTAGAAGGATAAGAGAGTGAAAGAAGATATGGAATTAAATATTGTTCTCCGAGTGAAATTTAAATGAAGAGTCATTGGATTTGAATTGGAAAAAGTATGCAAAAGGGATTTGAGTGGTAGTGTGGGTTGGTTCCTGTAAAGATTAGGTTACTATTGTTCTTCAAGTTTGCATCTATAAAGAATATGGGATTGATGTCTCTTTTGAATTGGTTCCTATAAATATTAGGGAGATTGGTGTCACCTTTAGGATGGTTCCTATAAATAATAAGGATTTTTTTCTTCTTCTATTGGTTTCATGTAAAGATCAAGAATATTTATTTCTCCAATAGGTTCGCCTATAAATAAAAGGGGATTGGTGTCTCTTGTATGTCGGTGCCTACAAATGCTAATGTAATTTGAATTTTGTGCTTGAAAATTCATATAATAAAAGAAAATTATTTGTTTGCACCCCATATGGATTTTCGTGCATATCATGTGTTCATAATATGTATGTGTTGATTGTTGTATAGCTATGTTTTATAATTTTTATATTGTTATATGTTCTTTATACTGATTCATCCCCCCTTGAGTACAAACTTAATTTTCAACAATTGGTATTAGAACAAGGGCTTTCAAAAATAATTTAACCACTGGAAGGTAGATCTAAAATGGACCATGGTGAATTAGGAAGGATTGTACCAATACGAAGCACCATTATTGAATGGAACAATGTAAGGCTTACTAGAAGATAAAGATGAAGGTTTATTGAATATATCTTGGTGTGGAAACTTGGGATGTGACCCATGCCTACTCAACTCCTCCAACTTCTTCAATTGATAAATATGGTAAGCTAACATGTGAAAGCAATAGTAAAGCCAAGCATTCTATGTTATTTGGCCTATCAACTTCAATGAAATAGAGATTATACATTATGCAACAAGAAAATAAATATGGGTTATGTTGCAAAACATTTATGGAAGACGTCACATAAAGGAAGATGGAGCTCTAAATATAGATGAACTACATGAACCTTACATTGCTCATGAAATGATGACATAAATGCTAGATCCATAGGAAGCAATATCTATAGTTCCAAACGAGAAAGAAGAAGTACATCCTAAAAGAAAAAGACGTATGAACAAAAGGGTTAGTCATCATTTTGTGGTAGTCATACAGGTCATGTTCTTTCTAGTTGTTCATATCTATTTCTAGAAGACAATAATCATAAACATAAATATAGAAATAAGAGATATTTCTATGATCTCCATAAGTCTTTATTCCTTAAAGGATGAAAACTCCTCACAATAAAGTTATAGATATACATCTGTTAATGATCAACAAAGATCTATACTTATGACTATATAGGATCATCATATTGCTCAAATATTAAAGCCAATTAGAAAGAGACATCAAGTTTTGAAGAAAAAAGAGTTGAAAGAGATATAGATATTGGATCTTAACTTGTTAGTTCCCCCGATGAAATAAAGAAATCCAAAATCAAGATCAAAAGGCATATAAAGACTGAAATAGATGAAGATTAGAAGTAGATCTTAATGTTGGACTGATTATTTCCCTAGAACAAATAAACAAACTAAATAAAAACAGAAAAGAAGGAAAAAGATACATTCGTGAAGTATGAAAAATAACAATGTAAATCTGTAGATTCATCACTCATTCTTCTGAGAACTGGTCTAGAGGAAGGCAAGAAGACTGAAAACAATCTCCTAGAAAAGTTGAAAGAGAACGGAAAGGAATGTGAAAAGATAGGGGAAGAAATAATGTCCACAAGAAAGGAACTACAAAAGACCAAGGCTCAATTGAATCCAAATTTAAATCATTTTAAAGAATCTAAAGGGTTAGATGAAATTCTAAGTGCTTAGAGATCTCTCCTCATAAAAACCAATCTATGTTATGAAGGATAAATAAGTACCTAGAAACCTGAAGACAAATATATCAACTATTATGCTAAAAATCTCAAGGAACCCTATAGGAAAACTTGAATGTAGAAAAAGAGGATTCATAACAACAATTGAAACAAAAATACGGATAAACTAGAGAATTAGAAAAATTAAATCAAAGACAACCAACAACGAATCAAAATAACTTTTCGTCAAAGGCCATTTTCTCGTAGGTACCAAAACCAATTCTAAGATTATATTATTTTCATAGTAAATTTTGCCATAAGGTTGTTAATTTTAGATATTATGTTAAAATTGATCACATTAGAAATAATAGTAAAGGTCCTTATTATATCAAAACAAATATAGATATGATATTTACAAATTCACAATGTAATAACCCCATATGTAATAATCCTTTGTCAAATTATAATAATTATGGGCACAAAGTAGTTAAGTGTAGAAGTGGAAAACAAACCTCCCTCTCAGAATAATAAAACAAAAGTAAAAACTTACACTTCAAAAGAAAAAAGATCTAAAGAGACATAATAGTATGAATTTCCACTCTTTCTCAATATCAAAGAAACCCATGGAATATTGAGAGTGGGAGTTCACAGCACATGACATAAGACAACAACTATGCTAACATGCACAAAGGATTTAATAAAAATGAAAACAACTGTACAAATCAAAATAAGGACTAAGAAAAACATGTTCATATAAAAGACAATGGTACCATCCAAAATAGAGTAAAGAATCAACATATATCTAAGTTTTCTCATAACGACAATTACAACAAATTTAAAAGAACTATTCGCCCATGAATTCTCTTCTCATCCAGTTATGTAAAGAACAAATCAAGTAATCCCCATCAAGGTGGTGTTAATGGATACAAATATTTTTCTCACTTAATGAATCACTCTAAAATCTTTAAATATGATATATATGGACACCAAGCAAGTGACTAGAGAATTAGCTCAATGTACCCTCCTAAGCAAAAGAAGCAGGAAGAAGGAACAATGATATGTAAAAGGAGAGAACATATGTAGGATGAAGGTAGTTTAGCTCTATGTGTTCAAGATAAAGAAGGCAAATGGTATGTAAGTAGAGGATGTTCAAGTCACTTGATTAGAGACAAAAGCAAATTCCCCTCTCTAAAGTAATTCAATGTGGGCATTGTCATTCTTGGAGACAATACAACATCCAAAATAATTTGCAAAGGATTATTTATCCTTGATAATAATAAAAAAAAGAGCTAAATATGTCTTGTTTATTCAGGGCTTTACACACAATATTATGTGTAATTCAAGTGGTTGGTAATGGAAATGAAATGAAATTTTATTCTAAAGGTTGTAAAATAAGGAAGGCTCTAGAAGATTAGTTGAAAATGTAAATAGTACCTCAAACAATTTATATGTCCTTAGTGACTATGAGATATAATATTATTATATGAGAGTGTTTCCTCTATAATCTTTTTAGTAAAAGGCAAGTGAGAAACTACATCACCTCAATTTACAACAAGAAAAAAGAAACCTCTGAGGGTGATCTGCAAGAGAAGAATAATGAGGATGGTCAAGTTGTAAGGAAAAATGTAATATTAATGTGCAAAGGATATTCATAGCTTGAAGGAGTTAATTTTGAAAAGATATTTTCCCCTGTTGTGAGAGTAGAAGAAATCATAATATTTTTAGCATTTATCTATCATAAGAAATTTAAAGTTTATTAGATGAATGTGAATTCAACATTTCAAAATGGAGAACTCAAGGAATAACTATATATAGAGCATCCTAAAGGGTTCTACTTGTCATAAAAATAAGAGGATATGTAGACTGAAAAAATCTTTGAATGGATCAAAGAAAGTCGTAAGCAGGTATTCTATATTGGACAATTATCTATAGAAGAAATATTTTATAAGCCAAAAGTATTCCATATTAATTCAAGATGGGATTGAGATTCCAATATTAGGGGAATTATCTCTTTTCCTTGGTTTACAAATTGCACAATTAGAGAAAGACATGTTCATGTCACAAACAAATATATCAAGTAGATGTTGAAGAACTTTGGAATGGATAATTTCTGCCGTATTGGTACCCCTATGTTTACTAGATGTAAGTTGAGTAAGTATGATGAGTGACCAAAAGTCAATTAGACCAGGTTCATGTCAATGATTAGGACCCTCTTGCACCACAAAAAATTAAGATCACACATAATGCGAGATGCTAGCTGGGTGGAATTTCAATATTCCCTAAAGGTGAGACATTTGTTATACGCAAAAATAATGTTAAGATATCTAAAGAGAACTGTGGATTTTAATTTATGGTATTGCAAAGGAAAAACCTTTTTATTAACAATATACATATAAGTTTATTGGACTACAAGCGTAGATGATTGAAAGAGAAGAATTGGTGGTCAATTCCTTCTAGGAAACTATTTTTTTGAGTCGATGGATAAAAAGAAAACTTCAATCTTCTTATCTACAACTGCATCAAATTACATAATAGCTAGTTCCTATTGTATGCAAAAAATATGGATCAAGAAGACCTTGCAGGATAAGTGGGTAACAAATGATCACCAATCCCCCATTTTTTGTGATAACGAAAATGCTATATGTACATCCAAGAACCTTTTTCTTCATTAACAAATAAAGCATATCTCTATAAAGTATCATTTTTTTGAGAGAGAAGCTAGATGATCATAATGTTAGTTTTAAATATATAGCTACAAAAGAACAAATTGCTGATAATTTCACTAAGCCTCCTACTATAGATCCCTTTGAATATTTAAGGAAAATACTTTCTTAATTCACATTGGCATGTTGGTGTTTGCGATGGATTGGTATAGCACAATAGACTTGGCATCAATGTTTAGAGACCATGTAGAAATGTGTAGGTAGTCCAATTGTTACATATTGGACACTAGTGTATCTTAATCACATGATCTCAACTCTACATCATGGGGGAGAATGAGCAGACAATGAAGTGTGAGTCACAACCATTTTACATTCATTTCAAAGCAGGGGAGGAATGAGCAGCCATTAGAATTCACGAATAGACTTCACAACTAAAGGGGCAATCAACAACCTTATACAAGAAGTCAAATCCAAGGCCATAAATGCCTAAAAAATTTTGGTCTTCTTTACATTAATATCAAATGGGGGGATTGTTGAGTGTTTTAGAAAATTGTTGAGTATGTGTTGTCAATAATGTCAAATTGAAGAAGCATTACAGAAAACATGATGTCATTGATGATAAGAGTGTCACCCGTATTTTCATTAAAATTATCTAGCTTGATGTCAAGGATGAGGTTACAATTTGGGAAACCTATCATTCAAGACCATTTTTCACTAGTTCCCTATTCAAAAGGAGATGAAAGGTGTATCATCAAATACTTTTTTCTGCGACCTTTCCAACAATATATGGAACTTTTACTAAATCTAAACGGATGAGGATAAAAGAATGCTTGATGTGAGGAAAAGAAAGAGTTAGGTTCCATCCCAGTCAGAGTTTCACGCATATGTATGAGCATGAGCCAATTTAAGATTTCTCGAAAGTGGGTAACTGATCCAGGGATCTTTTGCTTATATAATTATCAAAAGAATCACATCTAGAAATTGCAGCTTAACATAGAAATTTAACATGCACATGAGGAAAGAAGAAGAAACACATAAGGGCATGAAAAGAATATAACAAGACTTGATAACGGAGTTCGTCCAACTCGGACTATATCTCTAGGCCCTGCTCGATCAATGGTGAGGCCTTCATTCATTAATTAGCATGGAAAGAAGAGAATACAATCATCAATTACATAAGAGGAGTCTTATACCTCCATTCTAGACAATGGATGAGAAATGGAAAACTCAGATGGAGAAATGGATCGAACCACTACATTTTTGGCATTGAGAGGGGCTAAAAACATATAAGATTTGTCCAATTTAGACAAAATGCACTATCGGCCCTCCTGCACTGCTCCTGCCTGGAACTACAGTCCAAAATCCTCTCCCCTTGCCCTTTTTCATGTTGATCGAATTTTATAATCATGGATTTGTTACCAACGTGCTTAAATCGGGGGTTGGATTTGTTTATAATAGAAGTCGTTCAACAAAAACCCCGAAATAGTTCTTTTCCGCTCAAAAGCGATAATACATAGAAAACACTGAAAAACTGAAATCTTGGACTTGAAATTTCCTTAAATCGGACTTATAGACCGATCGAGTCTGCACTATTTCGCAATCGGACATCGCTCTCTCAATGGCCCTATATATTAGGGAATCATCGATCTCCGATCGCTGATACGCCGATCCGCCAATCACTGATACGTCGATTAGATCTAGAACGTTGATTTGTTCCTTGATCGGATCGTCCAAATTGCATGGCATGTTGCTATCAAACTGTTTAATGGCCCTGTCATGGGGATCCGCAGATCTGCCGATCTCGATATGCCAATCCGATCGCCGATATCGTGTCTTAATTCCCGATCACCGACACCAATTGCAATTGATAATCACTTGCCTTAATTCCCGATATTGCATGCCTGCCTTCCTCCGATGCGATATATCAGATATTGCTAGTTAGGGATTTCGTTGCTCTTACCTTAATCCGCCCTTTGGACTCCTTCCAATGTGATTTTCCCTTTTAAGGCTAAAATCCCATTTTTTAGAGAAAATGCCTTATTTTCAAAGGAACTAAGGAAAACTCTTTTTGCAATAACTTCATCATTCGGACTCGGACTGGAGTGTTATTCACACCATTGGAATCAGGGCAATGAGCACTTTTATCTGATGTCAAGGTACTTGCCTTTCTACCACTTTAAGTTTTGAGATTTTCCATGCCATAGTATCTGAAGATCCACTTGGATCAATCCTCCCCATTGAGGAGCTTTTGGACTACCAAAAGCTTTCAGTAGTCAATTGGCAAGTGAGGGAATTGTTCCCTCATCATTTCCTTCTCCAGCCATTTTTCCTTGTTGGGGTGCATCTCCTTGAAACCAACTCGAAGGTATTCCACATCTCCTCGCTTTCAAGTCCAAGTTCTTCTGTCAAGGATGATGTCCTCAAGTAACTCATCGAGATATTCTCGTGGAAAATCATCAACTATAAGAACTATTCCCACCTCATCGGTGTCCATAATCAATGGTGGTTCATACAACTTTAAGTTCTCCACATTCACTACAGAGTACATCTGCATATATATCGGCAAATCAAGACGAAAGGCATTGTTTCCAATCTTCTCTAGAATGGTGAATGGACCATACCAGATTGGTTGCAAATTCTTCCCTTCTCCCTTCATCCTGTCCTTACTGATATGGAACCACACTTTGTCGCGCACTTGGAATTGATGGTCCACTCGGTCTTTGTCATGTTCATCCCTATAATGGGCTTGAAATTTCTCCAACTACTCTTGTACTGCTTGGTGAATCAACTGGATTCGCTGAATGAACTGTTGAGCTTTATCACTATCATTACATCCACTAGAGTCATCTTCCCTTCAAAAGACCATATCAAAAGGGTTCATTGGCAAGTAACCAAAACACGTCTCAAATGGTGAACGTTGTGTAGATGAGTGCACTGCTCGGTTTTAGGAACGCTGCACATATGGGAGATGCTCATCCCACAACTTAGGATGTTTCCCACAATAGCCTCATAACAAGTGTACCACAGTGCAGTTGACAACCTCTATCTGTCTGTCAGTCTGTGGATGAAATGTCATGCTTCTTTTCAGCTTGGTGTCCATCATCTTCCACAACCTGGTCCAAAACTCTCTGAAAAAGTGAGAGTCTCGATGTGGGTAGCCTAAAATGGACCCAAACATGCTGAAAGAAAATATAAGCAGTCTACTCTGTAGTAATCTACCTTTTACAAGGCACTAAAACACACGTCCTACTAAAATAGTCAATGACGACATACAAATAGTGGTGACCCTTTCTATACAAAGGAAAACCTCCTACAAAGTCCACTGACACACTTTCTCATGGACGACTTGGAATAAGGAGTGGTGAGTAGAGCCTGAGTTTTCTATTAGAGGGCTTTGAAACATAGCACATCACACAACCCTTTACATAGCGAGTCATAATGTTCTTCATATGAGGCCAAAAACAAAATCTATGTAAGTGACATAAAGTCTTTTCGACACCAAAGTGTCTAGACAGAAGAGAGGTGTGGACCTCACAAATTACATGTACTCATTCCCCTGTGGGAATACATAATTTACCAAGGTGATACAATAGTTTCCCCTCCAAGTGATAGTTTTCCACCCATGAACCATGGGTTAGTTTTGCATAAATCTCCTTAAAGTCAACATCGTTAGCATATTGTTCAGCGTAACTCTCAAAAGATAATGCAACATTATGAAAAATAACAGAAGCAGAAATAGGAGGGCGAGATAACATATTGACCACTTTATTGCTAGTGCCCTTCTTATACTTTATTACCAGATGAAACTGTTGAAGAAAACCCATCCACCTGAAATCATGAGATTGCTGCAACTTGGTTTGTGACTGAAGGTACTACAAGGGCTGATGATCCGTATGGATGATGGTCTACTTTCCGATCAGGTAGTGTTTCCACTTTTTTACACTTTGCACCAAGGCATAAAGCTCCTTGTCATAAGTGGGATAGTTTATCACAGCCTGAGAGAACTTCTTAGAATGGTAACAAATCCACTTCTTTTGTTGCATCAGTACAACTCCCATGGCATAACCCTTGGCATCCGTTTTGATCCCGAATGGCTATTGGAGATCGGGTAAGGCTAAGACTGGCACGGTGCTGATCTTGTCCTTCAATATTTCGAAATACTTTTGTTGTCTTCCTCCCCATTGGAAGACCTGTTTCACACTTGTCAATTTGTGCAAAGGTGCTACAATAATAGAGTAATTAGCAATAAATCTCCTCCAATAATAGACTGCACCTAAAAAGTTACGGACCTTGGTTACACTAGTAGGCATAGGCCACTTTACAATTGCTTCAACTTTAGAAGGATCAATCTTTAAATAAAAATGACCAACAATATGACCTAGGTAACCCAAAGAGGTTTTCCCGAGCTCACACTTTGAAAAATTTACATAGAGTTCTTCATTTTTCAATATATCAAGCACTTTCCTTACATGACACACATGTTCATTCCAAATTTTGCTAAAGACAAGGATATCATCTAGATATACAAGAACAAATTCATTAATGAAAGGCCTAAATATATCATTCATGACCCTCATGAAAGTGGCTAGAGCATGCAAAGTCCAAATGGCATCACCATCCATTCGAACAACCACTGTTTGGTCTTGAAGGTGGTTTTCCATACATCCTACTCTGTAATTCAGACCTGGTGATAACCACTGCACGAATCCAATTTGCTGAAATAAACAACATTTTTAATTGATCTAATAAGTCATCAATGCATGGAAGAGGGTAGCAATTTTTCACCGTGATTTTGTTTAGTGCGCGGTAATCCACACACATCCTCCATGTGCCATCGTTCTTTGGCACTAGGACAATAGATGAACCAATGGAGAAGTGCTCAACTTGATGACCCCTTGGTCCAACAATTCCTACACCTGTCTCTTGATTCCGCCATCTCAATGGTCGACATCTTGTACATGCCAATATTCGGTAAAGGAGCATCATGCTAAAAAAGAGGTAATCCCTTTGGTTCCTAAAATATCTCATTATAATTAGAAATGAATTCAAATAATTCCTACTTATGTTCCTGGTCACAAAGTTGGAAAGCATCAGCTAATTCTGCCTCTTTTTCCCTTACAACCATAAGCATGCAACCCTTACTGGAATTCACCAACCTTTTCATTTGTCCAACACTTACAAGGCTGGCATTGATTTTAGTTTGATGAGCCCTTACTATATATTCTACCCCATTTTTTGTGATTTGGTATTTGTTTTCATGATGGAAAAAGACTTCCTTTCTATCATATAGATATGGGCTCCCTAACACCATGCCATAGATATCCAATGGGATCACATCTAGTTCTACTTCATCCACTAACTTAGAAGTGATTACAAATTTGATTTTAAATTGCTTGGTTACATTTAGTTTCGCTTTATCATATATCCATCCAAGCGGGTAAGGTTTCAGATGTGGTTTTGTTTCTAGGTCGAGTTTCTTTACCAAGGATTCTATGATTAAGTTTTGTTGGGATCCAGTATCAAATCGAGTTTCAAATTTAGTATGATTTACAACAACTTTGATATGAAACAATTCAATTAACTTTCGATCATTACGAAGGGACTCATTCACAGAACTAGTGCCTTCATGCGATTCAGAATTAACATGAGGTGTAAGAGTACCTTTTGTTCCCACGACTGTCATTAATGCTCCATCTCCAGAATCTAATCAAAGTTCTTGCTACGCAGTTGCCATTGTCTTCTACATCCCTTTTTCTCCATACTTCTTTCGACGCTTTTCTCAGTGTTGTTTCCAATGGTGATCGTCATCGTGGCCTTCCTTTTTGTAGTGATTGCAATATGGCCTTTCTCCTTCTTTGACTGTTGTCGTCTTCTTCTCCTTTCCTTTACATTTCACTTTGAATTTGCGATTGGGAGGTTTGAACAGTGGTTTTCTGGAATGATCATCTCTTTCACTTTTTCCCCTGTTCTCAATATGAATTGCCTTCACACAGGCTGAGTAAATAGTGTTTGGTTAAAACAACAACAATGTTGCCTAATGTAGTTGTGCAATGAAACAATATACTTAGCTACTACATCAGGTGTATCAAGTGCAATACCCAGATTAAGTGCTTTCTTTCTAAACTCCTTTGTAAAACTCTAAACATCCTGACCTTTGCCTTGCCTTAAATACTGCCAATTGATCAAAGCTTTTTGCTTGTATCCCAAGGGATAAAACTGTTCCTTTAACACAGAAATAAAATCAAGCCATGAGGAAAAGAGGTTACCCACATTCTTACTACTCTACACTTTGCTCTCCCACCAAACGAGAGCAGTGCTACCTAGCCGTAGAGAGGTCAACTGAATCTTTGCCTCATCCTCCACGATCTATTGAATCCTACAATAGACCTCAATCTACCTAATCCAATTATTAATCTTCTCTACATTCCTTTAACCATTAAACATGGGAAGATCAAATTTAACATCTAATTTAAAGAAAGGTTTCTTAGATGCATCCCTTGAATTTCTCCAATTATGGTGGTGAGAGGAAGAATAAATTTCACTCGTGGAAGGAGAAGGAGGGGGGTCTTCTCCACCATTTCCATGTGTTGAACCTTGCTCTTTTGGTTTCCTCCTTTTTTCTCTCTCCAGCCTTAAAACCAACTGATTGACATTCTCTGCCATTGAATAAAAGGTCTTTCTGAAATTGCGCTCCTCCTCAAGATGAGCCTCGCCTTCTGCCATGTTTCTCCTTCGATGTGCACACCCCTCTTCAGGATCGAAAGACTCTAGTTCCCGTTTGCCTCTTTGGAGCCTGTTTCTTGTTAGCGTACAAACATGTAATTCACATCTAAAAATCCATGCTCTGGTACCACTTGATCGAGGGATCTTTTTCTTATAGATGTATCAAAATAATCACATGTGGAAATTGCAGCTTAACATGGAAATCTAATGTGCACACAAGAAAGAAGAAGAAACACATAAAGGCATGAAAAAAATACAACAAGACTTGATAACAGAGTTCGTCCAACTCGAACTACGTCTCTGGGTCCTACTCGATCAATGGGGAGGCCTTCATTCATTAAATGGGATGGAAAGAAGATAATACAATCATCAATTACATAAAAGGAGTCTTATACCTCCATTCTGGAGAACTCGATGGAGAAATGGATAGCAACATTGCATCCGTGGCATTGAGAGGTGCTGAAAACATATAAGATTTGTCCAATTGAGACAAAATGCACTATCGACCCTCTTGCATTGCTCCTGCCTCGAACTACGCACCAAAATCCTCCCCCCCTGCCCTTTTCCATGTTGATCAGGTTTTATAATCATCAATTTGTTACAAGCACACTTAAATCGGGGGTCAGATTTCTTTATAATAGAAGTCATTCAACAAAAACCTTGAAATAGTTCTTTTGCACTCAAAAGCGATAATATATAGAAAACATTGAAAAAACTAAAATCCCGGAATTCAAATTTCCTTAATTCGGACTTATAGACCCATTGGGTCTGCGCTATATCACAATCATATATTTCTTTGTCAATGGCCCTGTATATCAGGGAATCGTTGATTGCTTATACATCGATTAGATCTAGACCGTTGATCTGTTCCTTGATAGGACGGTCCAAATTGCATCGCATGTCGCTATCGCACTATTCAATGGCCCTGTCATGGGGATCCACCGATTTCCAATCTCTGATCTCCGATATTCCGATTTGTCGATCACCGATATGCCAATCCGATCACCAATGCTGATCATTGATGTCGATTATTGATACCAATCGCCGATCGCATGTCTTAATTCCAGATCGCTGATACCGATTGCAATCGCTAATCGCTTGCCTTAATTCTATATATCACAGGTCTGCCTTCCTCCAACCTGATATATCGGAGATCTCTGATCGGGAGTTCCATTGCCCTTGCCTTAATCCTCCCTTTGGACTCCTTTGGATACGATCTTCCCTTTTAAGGCTAAAAACCCTTGTTTTTTTAGAGAAAATGCCTCATTTTCAAAGGAACTAAGGCAAACTCTTTTCATGACAACTTCATCATCCAGACTCGGATTGGAGTGTCATTCGTACCATTGGAATCAATGCGATGAGAACTTCGATTTGATGTCAAGATACTTGTGTTTTTTCCAATTTAAGTTTTGAGCTTTTCCATGCCATTGTATCTAAAGATCCACTTGGATTAGTAACAACATGAACTTAGGTTGGTATAGATAAGGTCAATAGGCCATGGTCCACTATAAAATTCACTAGGAAGTGGGGATTGATATTAGTATAGGCTAGAATAAATAAGCCATGTTTGTTGGGGATTAATAGAAGGGCCCACAACTTGGTATGCTATGAAAAAATATGGAAAAATAGAAAGCTATAAATTCATATTTTATTGTGATCCTCACCCATCGTAATCATGGCCCTAATCCACACTTAATGATGAATTAATCATGATCAAGTGCATATAAGGATGATATTAATATAGTAGAGTTATATTGGGGTATAACACTAGGTTGATATGACATGTTAGTGATGATGTGGCAATTACACATGGATGACACGTGGCAAGCTTGTTGATGTGCTAGCTCTAATGTGTAAAATGTGGCATGCAGATTCGGTAGCTTGTCCACCCAAATGGACATTTGGCACATGGCACTTGGTAGGGTGATTTCAACATCCAAATGCATGGCATGCTATCATGATATGTAGCAATGAACATGGAATGTTAATTGATCGGTGATGTAGTAGTGACAGTGGGCACCGTAGTTTCTTTTAGTGTAAAAAATGAATGATCCAGAGGTACGAATTGGTAGATCACAACGTGAAAATGATGATATGTTAGAAGGAGCTCATGACAGCTTATGATTCATCCACCATGGATTTTTTATTTTGACCTAGAGGTCTTCATATTAGTGCCAAAACTGTGGTTGGAAAGGCTATTTTTTGTATATCATTTTTGCCAAAAATGGCTAGAAACTAAGACCGTTTACAAGCATAGCTAAAGGATGCAACATGTGGGGCCCAAAATAGGCTATCAAGAACTAGGAGGTTGAAACAATTCTAAAATTGTACAATATGAGCTTGGGCAAGGTAATAGAGCTATTGACATTAGATAGAAAATTCGACAATTGACAAATCTTTGGGTATGATGGCACTAAGAAATAGGTTGTGTACAAAGAATTTGAGCATAAACCCACATTTTTTATGCTTTGGTCATATGACTCAATTTTCTTTAGAACTTGAATGCTATGGCTAAAATTTGAGGGTGCACAAAATCTTAGGTCATTGAAATAATATATTTTTGAGAAAGGACCAAATATTGAAGTCCATGAGTATAAAATTGAATTTAGATGATGTTGAAAAGCAGGGGTCTCATGGAGTGTAGGCATGAAGATATCGTGGAAAATTTGATCAGAGGTAATTTGTGAAATTTCATGAGAGATAATTGTGCTTCAGGAAATATAGGTGAGTTGGGAGTCCAATTTGCTATAATTGAGACATGTTATGCTCATGAGTTTTAGGAAGAGGATGAAGGTGCAGAACGTCAGATATTTGAAAAAGTTGAGAAGGTTGATTTGAGTAATTTGAACTAAAATACAATCGTGTGAAGTTAATGTGTGAAAGGAAATTGTATATTGGGAGATCAAGCTAATAATGGATAAGTTATTTTAGAAAAGGAACTAGTGGCCAGAGCAGATTTGAGAAGGTAAATCAAAGATCTAGTAAGACATCAATTGCATCAAATAACAAGAGGATGAGAGTTTATTTTTTAGATGGATAAGAATGTGATATAATATGTGTAATTAAATATCAATGTGTGAATGAAATTTAAATGAAGAGACATTGTACCTAAGTCTAAAAATGTCTAAAAAAATAGTTTAGTGCTAGTGCAGGGCACTTCATAGAAAGATTAAGCGATTGGTATCTTCTTTAGTTGGTTCTTGCAAATATCATGGTGATTAGTGTTTCCTTTAGGTTGGTGGGAATAAAAATAGTGGATTGTAGTCTCCTTCATAATGGTGCTTGTAATATCACGGAGTTTGACGTCTCAAATGGGTTAGTACTTGAAAAAAAGGTGATTGGTGTTTCCTTTAGGTCAACTCCTGTAAATATTAGCTGATTGATGTATCTTGTAGGTTGTTGCCTACAAGGAATGTTGTAGTGGAAAGTTAGCACTGGAAACTTTGTCTAATGAAAAGAAGTTTTGTGATTTTCGCTGAAATGACTTTCTATATATATCCTATGTTCATAATGTGTGCACCTTGATTTTTATATGATTGTATTTTATAATTTTTTTCTTTTTTAAAAGTTTTGTATATTGATTCATCCTTTTTAGTATAAACTTATTTTCCAATGCTTTTTAAGTTAAAAATTGCAAGCTCAAAATGAATTATATTTTTTTCCATATAAATCACAATTTTCATTTAAAACATTCTAAAGCTACATTTAAGAAAATGATATTTTTTTTTCTTTTGATTTATAAAATATATTAATATTACTAAACATGTTTAGATTGTTGTAATTGATTAACATGTTAATTAAATAGATCTCTAATTCCATATTCTCAAATATTAATTTTTATTATTCTTATTTAACATTTGCATAAATACATTGTAGATAAAATATTAATTAAACAAAATGTAATTAAATTTTTTTCAAAATATATTTAAATTAGTACTTTTTCTATATACATCTTTTTTCTACAAAAAAAAAAAAAATCTTTAAGTTATTAGGGTGGCAGCAAGAGGGATTTTACTAAATCCTAAGGTAACAATGATAGTAAAATTATCTTGGGGTTTTGGGAGGAAATCGAACAATCAAGCAAAGATGTATGGAATTCTACAAGGATTAAGCAGAACTAAAGATAAAGGTAGGAAATATATCATTATTTTCAAAGATTCGTTGCTTAGTATTAAGTATGATAATACTGAGTATAGTCTGAAAGATAATTCGCCTGGATTGGTGCTCTAAATTATCAAAAAATTGGGTGCATTCTTCACTCTATGAAATTTTATGATATCCTTAAAAATAACAATGAGGAAGGATATTTTCAAGCTAATAAAGCCTACTCCTTAGAAGAGACCATGTTAGAATTAAATTACTCCAAAAAAATTGGTTCAATTGTTGAGATTAATGATAAAACATATTAATTGAGTGATGGTTCAATCGAACCTTAGATTAGGAGTTTGTTCCTAATTTATAGGGTGTTGTTTCAACTTCCCTAATTGTGTGTGAATTATATATTTCTCATGTAATGATTGTAAGGGAAGAGCGTGTTCTATAGAGGCAATTTGCAGGTGATGTTCCACACCTATGAGCTTCCCTAGTTCAATTCGATTAATTTGATTCTTCTATTTTTTATATGGTATTAGAGCTATGGGGATGAGGATTGCTTGTAACCCTAAATGGAGGAGTTATAGTGAAGGCTGGGAGGAAGATCTATGTACCTGGGAGGCAGATCTTGAGGCACAGTTTTTAAGGGAAATTGGGTGCCGATCAGTGCGATATCCAACACCATAGTCACGCCAATCCAATCCTGCCTTACGCAGTTTTTATTTTTCTCTCCAGCACGGCTCTCCTACAGTCAAAGGTCGTCGATTTTGTCATGTGGGAAGATGACATAGGGGCAGATGCAACGGGACTCGTAATTTGCTAAGTAGCCATAGGTTCTTGTTTTTCCTATGTAGTGATGGGATTTTCATCTGTTTGAGACTCGTTTTTCACAGAGCCCATTCTCGATCGCCAAGAAATCCATTTCTACGACTGAATCAAGATCCGAAATGATGGCACATCTTCTGCCCTCACCATCTTTCCGCAGACCTCAATTTTCAAGAATTGATTTTCAAATCATCCACAACCAAAGGAAGCGTGCTATTGCAACCCTTTCTTCAATTGAGAACTTCTTTTTTTTGTGTTGATGCGATGAGATGTGAGATGAGTCTAACTTTATATGTGGTGGTTTTTGTTCTAATCAGATCCTCAATTTTTTTTTAATTTTATTTTTTTAACTAAAAAACATAAGGGGAAGGGGGATATTGGAATTGTTGAAATTTGGCAACAAGAATATTCCAATTTAATTTGTCCATTAATTAAATTGTGAATTAAAATTGAATTTATTCTTAACAGCTACTTGGAAATATTTAATTAAGTTATTTTGACTTAATTAGTTGGAGAAATTCATGTTAGAAGTCTTTCTGAAGTCATGCAAGAGTTATCCCTTAAATTAAGGAGATAAGATTGAGTTATATTTGAGTTGTAATTAGTTAACTCAATTTACTGAGTTAAGTCCAGTTAATTAGTTTCAAACTGTTTGAGGATCTAATGGTGAGTTAACAGTGAGTTGATGCATGCATGCACTCAACTAGTGTACTCCAGTTAACTGAAGATTCGATCATGAGAAACTCATGCATGTCTATTCCGAGAAAGGCCCGGTTAAGTTAAATGTCAAGGACAGTGTACTATCAGTTGCATGTGTTTTCCTATAAATAAAACTCATGCATGTAGTAAGGAGCCATTCCTTGAGGATTGTGTAGTTCTAACAGTGTGTGAGAGTGATCATCCACTGGGTATAAGAGTTTTTCCACTTGGTTGAAGGAGAATCATCCCAAAGAAAGAGCACAAGGAAATAGGAGCTCGGAGGGTAGAGAGGAAGGCTTCAGAGAAGCCAATATTGCTTATGAGCATCTATGAGGATTGTAATAAGAGCTGGCTAACTGTGAGAGCTAAGGATTTGTATAATTCCTATGTATTTCCACCTTGTATGATAATACAGATAGTGGGGTTTTTAGCTAAGGATTTCCCCAAAGTATTTTCATGTGTATTGTGCATTGATTCTTCTTCTTCTAGTTATATTGTTCAGCTCGATCTTAAAGCTTCCGAAAATTGATAGTATAAGTAGGTAATAGCATTCTGCTTTGATTTATATTGTATTATCGGGTTAGCCTACACACAAATTTTCTACATGGTATCGAAGCAAGGTTTATAAGAGCTGTGAACAGTATACTAAGGAGAGAATTCAAAGTTTCAAGTTTTGGGTTGCAGGTACAAATCAAATTAATATCATACTTCAAGGTTGGCCAATGGTGTTCTATGGCTTGAGACTCGAGTATGCCTTTGAAGGTAGCTCGAATTAAATAGCATGGAAAGATAAAATGGAGGCTATATTAGGAGACAATGGCTTGAAGGAATTAATTGATCGAGAAATATAAAAGCCAACTTTAACTAATGCACAAGAGTTGGCTGAGTGGAAGAAGTGTGTGGCGAAGGCGAGACAGATCATCCTTGAGGGATTTCGAGACCATATTGTCTCGAGTTTCCATGGGAAGGATGCTCCATTTTCAATGTGGAAGACATTGAACGACCTCTACCAGAACAATAGTGACTAGAGGAAATTGGTGCACTAATATGTGAAGAATCAAGATGGAGAAGGGAGATACTATTTCCACGTATCTGAACAAGCTTGCCACCTATAGAGATGAGCTTGGAAGTGTGGGAATAACTATTGTTGATTATGAAATGGTGAGCCTCACTCTCTTTGGACTTCCAAAGAGTTGGAATAGCTACCAAGACTCTGTGAATGGAAGGGAGAAACTACCAGATTGGGAACGACTATGGTAGGATCTGATGCAGGAGGAGATCAAGAGGAGCACATGAGATAGTTCTTCATTCAAGAATGATGATGAAGAAAATTTTGCCTTAGCAAGTAAGGCAAGGAAAGGGAAGGGGAAGGCGTCCCATTCTAAATCGAATTCTTCTCATGGAGGGAAGAAGGGTGACAAGTCCAAAGTAAGATGATTTAATTGCCACGAGATGGGACATTATGTGAAAAAATTCCCATCAAAGAAGTCCAAGAAGGGATCCTCAGAAGGATCGGAAGATCAGCCATTAGCCTCTCAATTTGAAATGGACTTTACCCTCATCGCATGCATGGTGTCATATTTGATGGGTTGTTTTTGGTATCTTGATAGTGGAGACTCATTCCACATGACTGGTGATAAAAGTTTATTCAGTACCTTGGAGGAGAAATACCTCAAGATGCACATAGAGATGTGTGATGACACAAAGTATAGTGTTTCAGGAGTGGGCATGGTTGCTTTTCAGAGGGAGCATGGAGCTCCTATCACCTCGACAGATGTGAAGTATGTGCCTAGACTGAAGAAGAACATGGTATCGGTCGCGATGTTGGAGGACAAAGGGTACGATGTTGTCTTTAGTAAAGGAAAGGTGTTCCTAAGACACATAGCCATGGGTCAGACCAAGAGGATAGGGATTCAGGTGAAGAATCTCTATAAAATAGAGGTAGATGATTGCGCAACATTGAGTATGAAAGCAGAATTGGTGCAAAGCCAAGACATTGGCGAGTTGTGGCACAGGCGGTTGGACGATTTGCATCATGGGGCTTTGGAGATAACCCAACATATATCTACAAGAAATCCAAAATGAAAACTTGAGCAAGTTGACACATGCAAAGGTTGTACCTTGGGAAAGTACACCAAGTCTTCCTTTAATTATCGAGATAGTAGAGAGAAGGCTATCTTAGAGCGAGTTCATACTAATGTGTGTGTACCCTTCTCGACAACATCCACAACGAAGAAACGGTATTATGTGATTTTCATTGATGACTATTCTTGTAAATGCTAGATTTATTTCCTATAGAAGAAGGACCAAAATTTCAAAAAGTTTTGTGAGTTCAAAGCTTTGGTCGAGAAAGAGTCATGGAAGAAGATGAAGGCCTTGAGAAGCGACAATGGTGGAGAATATGTCTCTTAAGAGTTTAAGGACTTCTATGCAGCAGAAGGAATTAAACGAGAGTTGACGACACCTCATAACCCACAACAGAATGGGGTGGCCAAGAGGAATAACAGAACTATTGTAGGGGCAGCACAGGAAATGTTGCATGACCAAGGCCTACCACTTTACTTGTGGGATAAAGCATACAACACATTCGTCCATTTGCAGAATAGAAGCCTACATTGCATACTTCGGAAGAAGACACCAGAGGAAGCTTTCTTCGGTAAGAGACCAGATGTTGGTCACTTTAGGACCTTTGGCTCATTAGTATATTGCCATTTGATAAAGGACGTATAGAAGAATCTTGATATGACAATAGAGTTGGGGATACTTGTGGGGTACACTGATACACCTCACAACTATCGTGTGTACTTGCCTACCAGTCGAAGGACAGTGGTTTGTAGAGATCTCGAGTTTGATGAGCAGAAGGACTTGCAAGTTTCCCTTGAGAGGGAGCTCCAACTACAGGCTGTGGAGGAACTGTTGGTTCCTAAGGAGGAGGAGCCTCATACCGATGGAAGCAGCCACATGCAGAGGTTCCAAGAGTGGAGACATTCACTCAAGCAGAGTCTTGTAGAGATGGATGGAAGCACACAAGAGAGGCAGACAGATGTTGGAGGATGTGACAGAGAATGTCGGAGCACATTTTTCTTAGCGCAGACAGAGGAGGTCACCTGAGAGGTCCACTAGATACATGGCACTTACTGGGGAATGTGTTGAGACTGAACCATCTTCCTTTGAGGAAGCAGTGTAGCAACCGATTTGGGTTGATGCTATGGTGGAGGAGTATGACTCCATAGTTCGAAACAGTGTTTGAGACGAGGTTTCGAGACCAGAGAACAAGTTAGTTGTGAGTTCCCATTGGCTTTACAAGGTAAATCAAGCTATTGATGATGGGAGGATCATGTTGTTGAAGTATATTTTGACAGAGGAGCAAGATGCTGACATTTTGACAAATGCATAGTCAATGTGTAGATTCGAGTTCCATAGAGTAAGGATTGGGGTGGCAGATAATCCCCTTCCTTTTTAGAGTGAGTGTTGAAATGTCGCAAAAAGAATATTCCAATTCAATCTGTGCTTGAAATAAATTTTGAATTAAAATCTAATTTAGTATTAACAACTACTCGGAAAAAATTAATTAAGTTATTTTGATGTAATTATTTGGAGAAATTCAACTTAGAAGCCTTTCTAAAGTCAAGCAAGAGTTATCCCTTAAATTAAGGGGATAAGTTTGAGTTATATTTGAGTTGTAATTATTTAACTCAGTTTACTAAGTTAAGTCCAGTTAAATTACTTCCTAACTGTTTGAGGAACTAATGGTGAGTTAACAGCCAGTTGATGCATGCATGCACTCAACTACTGTACTCCAGTTAACTGAAGATTCCCTCATGAGAAGCTCATGCATGTCTATTCTATGAAAGAACTAGTTAAGTTAAATGTCAAGGACATTGTACAATCAATTGCATGTGTTTTTCTATCAAGAAAACTCATGCATGTAGTAAGGAATCATTCCTTGAGGATTGCACAGTTCTGACAGTGTGTGAGAGTGATCATCCACTGGGTAGAGGAGGTTTTCCACTTGGTTGAAGGAGAATCATCCCGGAGGAGCAACGCAAGGAAATAAGAGCTTCGAGGGCAGAGAGGAAGTCTTTAGAGAAGTCAATAGGATAACATTTCCTTGAAGGGGACATAACCACATGTTTATCAACAAACGTTTATGTACTCCTTTTGAATTGAATATATGTAGTAGTCTAGCTATGTTGGAAGGGTCGGAGATGTAGCCCAGGAGAGGTGAAATCTGTCAACAAATCCTTTTTTTCCTCTTCATGTATTCTTGTATGAGACATGCGATTTTTTGTTTCTTATGCTTACGTTTACATGTGAAAATAGACTAATAACATGAAGAGACCATTTCGAAAACATGTTTTGTGTTAACATCCATTTGTCCTTATAAAGTGTCGAAGAACTGTCCTGGTTTTTAGAGAAGAGGAAACTAATCACCTCCTCTATTTTCAAATCACACTTAGTTGGTAATGTAAGGAAGATCAATCTCATATATCATTTGAAATATGACTATGAAGACATTCTTTGCTAATATTCCCTATGCCCCTATAAAACTCAAATATCACAACACCCTGGAGTGGAAGTAAAATGCAAAGTTATCATATGGGGTCCTGTTCGAATACACTCCTGGGAATTCATATCGGGCAAAGATCCCATATGATAGAAATGTAGAAATGTAGAAATTTGCTGCTTGGTATGACCTTATAGATTCTTTGTCCTAACCAACACGACAGTGGAAACTCAGAAGACAATATAGCTCCTTAATTGAAAACTTTGTCATGGGTAACTACCATGTTGAGCATATATATCCATTTATCTTCAAATAATTCAGTGTTATTTCTCCCATGTCACCTACAAGATATAGCCATGAGATATTGATACACATCTTTGAGAATCCTGGTCGGGTAAGTTGTAGATGGGAAGTGCTCGAACGTAGTAGACTCTCGACACCAAGATTTAATGATGTCACTTGTGTTGAGATCAACCCATCTAGTGTAAAAAAATTTGTTAGATTATTCTATGGGATTTTTCATCTTGTAATATGTCTACATGTCCTCTCCATAATAGGTGGCATGCTGACCACAAATTTCACTTTGAAGCACTAGATTTGAATCATCCTTGAGTGTAATAATCCATTCTATCACTTATGCACAAGGAATGACTAGGAACTTCTAAATCTTCCATGTTCTTAAAGAATTTTTTCTGCATGAAAGTGTCTTTGATGTCTTTCCACGTGCCCTCAATGGACTTGTCTATGAACCACTTTGTATCTACAAACATGGGAATTGTAAGCTTTGTGAATTCTACTGCTACTTCAATGCTTTCTATTGAATCTTCTTTGGGGGCCACTCGACATTTAGTGGGAGGCATCGTTCCAACAAATGATGAAATAATAACAATACCAGTAGGTTGAACACTCTTATGTGGAAGCACACTCATGGAGATAATGATTAAATTTATGAAATCCTCTATCTATTATAAGAAGAAGGTTAGAAAATCATATTCACAAAACCATCAAATTTAACTGAGAAAATAAGCCTATGAATGATGGGACATAGTTACTTATCCAGACAAGAAATATGCATAAAACAAAGGATGGAACACTCTCAAAGAATGGATAAATTTCAATGCTCATTCGAGGTTTTAATATGTTCTCATGTTCTCAAGCAAGAGAGAGAGGTCATCAAGGGAATAGGGGTGTTATAGACATTTTTGTGCCTCGCAGAATGGAGCATGAAATGTCGATAATTACAGGGATCCAAAGTCCCTAAACATGTTGTTCTTACCCCTAGAGGAACAAGGTCAGCAAACCACAGCACTTCCTATCAGTTCTCCACCTGAAAACACTCAAAAACAGGCTATTTTTGGATCATGTCAGCTGCTCCACTGAGAAACTGCGCTGAATGTCAACTGCTCCTCCTTGTACCTGCGCTGAAAGTCAACTCCAATGAAGGCTACCTGCGCTGGGCGAGATTGGCCAAGTGGCACAGTCATTCTGCAAGGTGTCAACTGCCCAGGAAGCTTCCAAACTGACACTTGGTTCAAGGGATTCGCCCTGTGATGAGTAAGAGGTACTTGATCTCCATGTGTAAGCAAGGATCTCCAAGTGGACTTAAGAACTAAAGATTAACTGAAGAGGGAAAGGACACAAGGCAGCTTTATGTCAGTCTCAAGCTGACTCATCCTTTCTTCTTCTATCCTATATATAGAGCTCTTCTATGAGGTCTGAGGAGGCTGGAATTTTGTGAAAGCAAGGAAGTGCTATTGGTTTACAGTTAGAGCTATTGGGTGATTGCTTTTATAGAGGTGAAGAGGAGATTTCTTGCTGCTGGGGAGGTGCTGCTGGATTGGAGCCATTGATGGTTGTAACCTTCTCAGAACCCTTTTACTTCTATCAATAAAGCTTTGAATGTTCTCCTATATACTTGTATTGCATTGATGTATTGTATTTACTTGTATATCTGATTCACTCTAATCCATGCATCAGTTATGAGTACATGTTTCTTGTAGTTTTCCTTCTCTTGTTTGTGCAGGATCTTTGTGTAACTGGGCCGGCAAAGGGAGCAAGGAGCTGGGAACAAGAGACAAAGAGAGAGGATAGGATCGACAAAAGATTGACCAACCGGTGTCTTTCGCTTTTGTCGATCCTATCCTCTCTCTTTGTCTCTCGTTCCCAGCTCCTTCAAGTTCATTCAAGTGCTGAGAGGTGCCCTGTAATACAATACAATACAATACATTATTTTTCATTCTGTTTTCATGATCTAGCTGAGGCGGGCATTCCCATGCTCAGCTTTATAAATACATTTTGGTACATAGAACAGACGATCGTCTGATGGTAGACTGATAATTTTCTGCTGAAATTATCATCCTTTGAGTAGGATGATCATCTGCTGCAATGATGTACATGACAAATGCTTTTATATTTCCTGAATATGTATCGCAGCCCGGATGGATGAAACTAGATCCGGGGTCTTCAAACTCGTTCGATCTTCACTCTAAGTACATGTCGATCCATGTGAGAATTTCGCTGAAGTCGAACATGGAAAGACATCACTTGATTACCAGTCAATGATGAAAACCGTTAACAAGTGCGAGAGGAATCACCGATAATGATAATGACCCTCAAGGTACTGCAGTACAATTCACGTGGCGTGAATAAAGGACTTGGCGTCGAACGCCACGCAAAATCTTCTGGTCGAAGGTCATTGATGTATACCTGTCGCCGGAAGTGAGAAACTTGCCATTGAGGCATGCAAGCTTCAAAGTACTGATGGGGTTGTTCCTAGATCAACTTCTTGGATAATGAGCTGAAGTCGACAAGAAGCGATCCGTCAAAGGAGGGCCTTAATGAATCCCACATCAATGACACGGAACGGAGCTAATGATTTTAGTGGAGGTGAAAACAAACTGTGACATATGATTCAGGGTGGCGATCATGAATGGATGAAGGATAATGTATGGCAGTGGATGGGACACGGTTGACACTTTCAGAATGACCTCTCTTGAACATATAACGACACTGATGCGATGGATCGGTAGCATTACCCCAAAATGTGGATGGTTTGGCGAAGACCATGGTGATGAGACCGGTGAATGAAACAACCCAACCCGATGTGGTATGGAAGAAAAGTGTCATGTTCAAGAGCGACTTGCTACCATTAAGCTTTGATGTTCTCCCAATTTTTCCCCAGTCATTTCTGACCAGTACCTCTTTATTTTTGTCAAGCTTGAGGAGGATAACATATGCTTGTTCTATAACCTGCCCTTCGGGCAAGCCCATCGCTATGATTTAACGAGCTTAGCGATAGGGAAACTCGTTCTCGTTTAAAGACAAGTTTGTCGCTATTTAATCATTTTAACGAGTCTAACGACAAGGAAAACTCGGTCCTTTTCATTTTTAGAGAGTCTGAAAAGGTACAGAAAGTTAACTCCATAATTCCTTTTTCGTCATCTAATCCCTTAAGTCCGAAAAAGTATAAAACAATACAGAAGGGATGAATTTTTGATTGCTTTAACGAGCCGAACAAAACAAGCGCTCGATCTTTTTGTGCAATAATCCCTCAGGTCCAAAAAGATTAAAATCTAGAGGAGGGATAGCGTTCCGGTTGTTTAACGAGCTGGAAGGCCAAAACTTGGCAAACTTTTCATATTTTACGAGTCAGTGAAAAGAGCTCAAAGAAGACTCGTCTTTTGAGGAACGAGTGATAAACAGGGATAGCAGCAGATTCCAGGTACAAATTGGAATTTTCCAATCACGGTAGTGTCACAAGGATGGCTAGATGAAATCACTCTTCGCAGATGCTCCTCAAGATGGGTAAACACACATATGGGGGTGAACGACCGGCCAAATGACAGTGGAGGTGATGGATGAAAACACGACCAAGGCTTTTAAGGCTGATGAATTTACGATCGCAATGGTTATTTACCGAGATAGGTTCATTTTTTAATGAGCTTGAACTCTGGAGGAAACTTTTGCTCACACTTTTCTATTTTTTTAACGAGCATAAATTCCGTGGTAAAACTGCTCGATTCATGGTCAAATTTGATTTTTTACTTTTACTAGCTTTTCTCTTTAGGTGGTTCGAGCGTCAGGAGATGGCGTTTTCTGAGTATCCATATGTGGGTATGGACTACCGAGGTGATCCGGACTTGGTGCTACCGGATGGCGAGCAATGGGGCGCTATTGGTAAAATCTTTGACCATGTTACTGTTTATTGTTTTTACTCCATGATGTTATTGTGCAAAACTGATCAAACTCTTGGGTGCATGCAGATGTTGGTCCTGTTCGTCCAGCAGCTCGTCCACGATCGCCAGTTGCTTCCCCAGCAGCAGAGCCTGCTAGGCGAGTTGTTATTCACGACCTTGGTGATACTGAGATACTTGCAGCTGTGCAGGAGCAGGTCGAGAGCCTTACTCGTGGTCTTCCGGATGTACAGATTGACGAGTTACCTTTACAGTTGCAGCGGCACACTATTGGTGTGCCTAGACGATGGACTCGTCTCTTGCGCATGATTGCACAGACCGTGACGTACTTTCATGAGCACCACTAGGCTAGGGTGCCCCCTAGCATCTTTTTGAGTTCTAGGTCAT
This sequence comes from Pinus tabuliformis, assembly GCA_031772625.1. Lineage (NCBI taxonomy): Eukaryota > Viridiplantae > Streptophyta > Pinopsida > Pinales > Pinaceae > Pinus > Pinus tabuliformis. The sequence goes on from CM062820.1 coordinate 1,441,697,742, forward strand.
ACGACCAATTTTGTTTCGATTACAGCACATCATGTATAAACTATAAACAGCTTTATATATTTTGATTTTCGGGGTTTATCTTGGTTTATTTGCAATCCACTTGCATAGCACCGATGCATCTCTCTTTTATATATGTTGCAAATGTCTATCTAATACATAGTTTGCTAATGAATCTGTTAATGTGTTCAAGTTTCTGGAAATATGCTGGTATTGAATTGAATCAAACTCTCTTTCCAAAATCTTAACCCTTAAAAACATTCGATAAATAGCTGGATTGCGGACTGAATATATACCAGTGAGTTGTAGTATCACAAGTTGTGAGTCTAGCCTAACAATTAGTCGGCGTATACCATGAGCGATGGTATCAGAGAGGAGTTCAATCAACGCGCTATACTCAGCGATGTTGTTCGTTGATTGTCCAATGCACACACCTCTGAAACTCACTAACTCGCCGCTTGGATCAAAAATGGCCCAGGCTGCGGAGGACAAATTCCGCGTACTACGACTCGCTCCGTCGGCATATCCCACATATGTCTCAGAATAATTCGACATCTGCAATAAACGAGAAGGGTGGATTACTAAACCGAAACAAACACTTTAGCGAAAACAAAATACAACAAAAGCACTCAGGTTACTATTCAGGCATAGTAACGCTTGAGGTACAACCCGTTGCGGGGTTGCGCCAGTGGTATCCCGTCATAATCCATTAACTCGTAGGCTCCTTTTGCTAACACCCTTTTAACAATATAGGGACCCATCCATAAGGACTTAAATTTTCCTGCTCCTAATTTGTCGGATTCTTGGTCGTAAAGCAAAACGAAGTCACCCTCAGAGAAGATACGAGGTTTGACATTCTTGTCGAACTGTGCTTTGACTCGTTTCTTATGGGCTTCGTTCGCCAAAGCGGCGTCACGACGGTTTTCATCCAACTGGATCAATTCCAAGAAACGAGCCTCTTCTTCTGAGGTTCCGGGGAGGAGGTCAATTGCGAGTTTAAGAGACGAAATTTCACACTAGATCGGTAAGACTGCCTCCAGGCCATACACCAATTGGAATGGTGTGAACCCAGTGGCGTTCTTTACCGAGGTTCGGTAAGCCCACAATGCTGAGTACAGGAGTAGGTGCCATCTTCTTTTGTGAACCCCGATCATCCTTTGCAACATACGCTTCAGGACTTTGTTGATTGCCTCAACTTGTCCGTTGGCTTGTGGATAATATGGGGTAGAGCTGTCGTGCGATAGCCCTAGTTTGGCAGCTAACTCAACCATCATGTGATTGCGAAAATGCGATCCATGATCTGTCACTATAGCCTGCGGAACGCCGAACCTGGCGACTACATGATTAAAAAAGAAAAGGGCAGCTGTTTCACCAGTGTTATCCAATGTAGGCATCGCCTCGGCCCATTTGGTAAAATAGTCAACAGCGACTATAATATACCCATGCCCCCCAGTCGAGGTGGGGTTACATTGCATGAAATCGATGCCCCACTTGGCGAAAGGCCCAACAGCGACTATAGGCTGCAAAGGTGCGGGCGGTCTCCTGGTTTTGCTATCAAAGATCTGACACGCATGGAAACTTCTGACAGCTATTATGCAATCTTTAAACATAGTTGGCCAGAAATATCCTGCTCGTAAGATTCTTTGTGCTGTTGCATATCCAGATTGATGCCCCCCGCACGCGCCTGAATGACAATCATTCAGGGCTTTCTCGGCCTCCTCATGGGTAAGGCACCTCCTCAGAACCGTATCGACACCACGACGGTAAAGTGTATCACCGACGATCATGTAGTCTTTAGATTGGTATCGTATACGTTTCCGTTCCGAGTGTGAGGTATTAGGCCTAAATTTTTGGGTTTGGAGATACACAATGATGTCTCCATACCACTCATCGCTTACTGATATCAGAAAAAAAATTTCATCCACGATTGATTCTTCTGATGTTTCATCGTTGGACGACGATGGGAGATCGCACAATAATTCCGCGAAAACTAGAGCTTTCTTCGATTTGGATTTTACAAAATCCAGATCAAACTCTTGAAGGATCGCTATCCACTTCGAATATTTGCCCCCAAGCAATTGTCGCGACAGTATATACGTCATGGGGTTGCAATCTGACAGAATGATAGTTTTCCTAAAAAGGACATAATGTCGAAACCTTTGAATCGCTTGAACAGCAGCAAGCGCTAGTTTTTCAACATAGGAATATTTACTTTCTGTGTCATTTAAGTTTTTACTTAAATAATAAATAGGATGTTCAATTCCATGGACTTCTTGCACTAAGACCATCGCAATGGTCGTATCTGCTGCAGCTAGATACAGGTTAAAATCTCTTTGATAGTCCGGGGCGTACATTAATGATGCTCTTACTAGAGAATCTTTCAGAGCGTCAAAGGAAGCTTGCGCAACCTGGTCCCAGACGAAAGGTACATCCTTTTTCAAAAGACGAGTATAACCTTTGGCAAGTTCTGCGTAATTTGGAATGAACCTCCTCAGAAAGTTTGCTTTCCCTTGGAGTTTCTGAATCTGGAGCAAATTTGAAGGTGGAGGCAAATTAATGATTGCCTGAACCTTACAGGGGTCGAGACGAAAAGACACCGGTTGGTCAATCTTTTCTTCCTTCTCTGTACTTTCATAAAGGAAAATATCAAAGCTTTACTTTCAGTTGTTGCTAAGGACTGTCACCCTTAGAGTAGGGATAGGGTCATCCGAGTCGGATACTTTTCCCCACAACAAGGGGGCACTAAAGAAGAATGAAGGAAAATCATTCGGGAATTCAATGTGTGCTCATGTGCTTAAGGAGACTAAGAGGGTGCAAGGGAGCACCCCTAAGAGATAAAAGGGTTAGGCATCTGGCCTTCAGGCCTCGAAGGTGTGCTCATGCACTCATGAGGACAAAAAGGGCATAAGAGTGCATGTTGAAGAGATGAAGGGGAAAACATTCAAGCCTTCAAGGTGCACCCATGCACTCAAGGAGGGCAAAGATATTCATGATGGAGTGAGCTCTTGAGGAATACTTCTTGGATCTCCATTTCTGAGATAGTCCAGCTTCCACTTCCAAAAGTGAGCCCTGTCTTTGGATGTCTGAAGCACAAGTTTTTCAACAAGGTATAACAATAAAAAATGGTAAGAGAAAATATGTCATTTTTTTATGGATTTTGTCGCAATGATGAATACAATATGAAGAGTTGAAGAATATGTAGAGTCTATTTATACAACAACAGTTTGACACTTGTATAAGCAAGAATGAACTAAAACACCATTAAATAAACTAAAAAGAAGTGAAATGTCAGCAAGGAAAATAAGATCGACGTCAAAAATATTAGGACAACTAATATAATTGATAGGCAAAACTCACGTGGAATGAATATTGGCAAAGATATTCTTGATCCAGAGATGTCAGCCCAACACAGATGAGAACGGCTATGAGAAAGAATGATTAACTAGGTTTATTATAAAAATATTACATGCATTTATTCCATTCCATGCATGCTCACCATTTATCGACAAGTGAATGAGTTAGTTAAGCAAAGTGAACTGGGATACTATTTTCTAGGAGTGTGCCCACATGAAACAAGAAAGTGCATGCATGCGTTTTGAAAGGGTACATGTCTTCATGCCAAAGGAGTGCACTCAAGGATCATGCACAAGTTGAGCATGAAGGAATACGCTCCAAGGAGGGCACAATTGCTTAGCTCGAAGGAGTGCAGTAGAAAAGAGAGCAACTCTTTGTGATATTGAAGTGTGCTTTTGCTTTAAAAATGATTCTATTTCTTTTGTTTTTTCTTTTATGTGCTTTTCTTCGGTGAATAAGCTGGCTAGTTTCCAAGTCAAGAAAAGATATAACTTCATCAACCCTTGGAAAAGATAACAAAAGAGCTTCTAAAGGTAAGGTGATGATAGTTAGAAAAGATTGACTTAGTGTTGTCACGTTGTTTGATTTTTCATTCTTATGTTTTCTCTAAGTGTCACATAAGCTCTAAAATTGAGTTAGGAAAAAACATTTTTGGAGGGTGATTGTTGTAATGATAACACTTTGCGACACACTAGGAGAACCCGAACTCCTCTATTTTGGTTTCATTTATAAATGAAGTCTCAAATTGCTAGGATGTATTTATTCAATCAGTGAGTTACCTCAGCTCCCCAATCTACTGGGTTGATGTGCCCCAATATCAAAAGAATATTTTTGAGACTTCGAAGGCTACCAACATTAATTATCAACATGGGGTTGATATAAACTTAAGAGGTGATGCTATATGCATAGTAGGTCAAGTTCTACTCATGAAACCTTCAAGAAATGGGATAGATCAAGGCATACCAAGACCACTATTTTAGCTAGCCCAAGGAGGGGAATTGAATGAAAACGAAAGGTCTACTCTAACTGTAGGAATGGAAAACAATTTCTCTACTTAGAGAAATGGAAAGTGTTGTTCATCAAATGTAAAGTTTTAACATTAGTTGTAAGAATGTTGAGGTTATGCTAGTTTCATGAATGAAAAATACTTGTCCATTTGCAGAATGTAAACCTTGTGATACTTGCAAAAATGTGAATCATTAGTCTAATGACAAAATTTCAAAAGCTGCTTTGAAAAGAAACTAATCCTATGCAAGGAAAACACTTTGTAATTGAAATACTAAGAGAATTAATTCAACAAATCGATATAATCTACATTGCATGGGAAAATCACCCCCTTAATCACTATGTTCAAAGGGATTTGGCTCGAGTAATAGAACTCATGCATTTCATAAGAGAATCATCATTATAAATCAATTTAGAATATTTTCACCTAATCCTAATTGCAGAATTGTGCTTGCAGTGAGAACAAGGTAGGTTCAAAGTTGCATTGGGTCATTCTCAATGAGGGATTTAGAGCCTAGGGTTATTATTCAATCCTAGGTGACAAAAACCAAGATTTTAGAGAAAATATGGTCAAGTTTAGGTACTACTATAGGATTACTATAGGATGCTACAAGATTTCCCTATTTTTCTATAGGATTCATTCTACGAGAATCTATGCAATTATGTAGTGTGTAGTAAAGGATGGCCCCAACTGTTCCCTGCACAGTTCCCAAAGCCAGACTATCACCTTGGCCACTAAGACTACACAATGTGTAGTCTTTCCCAGACCACCACCCATGCCAAATTGCAAATTATGTAGTTTCAACTCACGAGATTCAACCTTGGCTATCGGGATTGCATATCATGTAGTTCCCATAGGCAGTCGCTCCCTCTTGTCAATGAGAATTTCAAAATCCTCCCCATGAGAGTGGTTGAACATGCCTTGAAATTAGATTCGTTAAACACTAATTTTTTTCTTTCCATGAGTGTCTTTTCTTTCCCATACATACAACAATTTCTGAGAAACTCTCCAACAACAACTATTACAATGGAAACCAATAGAACTTATTGCAAAGAAACCACTAAAAGAATTATTGGGGAAGTAATTGAGAAAGCACCTGTAGAATTGCTAGTGTATGCAGACACTAAAATATTTATACAAAAGGGATCATCAATGACATGGAAGCACGTTAAAGATTATTTTGCAAAGGACTCTGTCATAGATGTAGAGGACCGACAGGTGTATCTCAGCAGCTAGAAATGGGGACTATATAGGGTTGCATGCAGGTATCCAGCGATCCCATGTGTAGTTGTCATCAAATTGATTTCCTCACACATTGATGAGAAGATGATGACATTGAACAGTTCTAGGGGAAAAACTATTGCCACCTTCCGGGAAGAAAACTATTAGCACATGTATCTCTTTCTTGAGCTAGTAGAACACATGAACTTCATTTTATATGCCAGCTACTATACCTGTTTCCTGTAGGCAGTCCTTGGCTGCAAAACTACTCCAGGAAACAAACTCAACCCGCCTTTAGGTTCAAGCTAGCCCTTGAACAAGAGGGGGCTCCCTCAGTTGTTACGAGGCTTTGTTTAACACTGTTCACATATCACTGAACAACAGCCTTTGAATCATAATGGCCAAATTTATGGTTTTAATTGGGGGTGGTTGGAGATGAATGGTAATCCCTACTCATGATTTAAAGGCTCTCTCATAGGGTTACTTTTGAAAGTGTCAGCTTCCAGCCTTACAGAACGACTTTGTTTGTATAAGAATTTGGCAAAAGAATGTAAGGAGATTCCTAATAATCGAGTAGCCAGACTGATTACTTGACCATTCTGAAATGGAACCATATGCCAGCACTAATATGGATACTCTTTCATATTGAAAACTAAAAATTCTAGATTGAAAACTACTGAAGTGAAACTACTGACGCTATAAATTGAAATAAGCACAAGAGTGCCTAATTCATGGGCTATGGAGTTAATTAGTTAATCCATTGGAAGTCATTGCACTCAACCAAAGCAAAATTAATACTACAATCTTGCAATATAACTGAAAAAATTGTAGATCTACTGCATACTATGTCTGAAAGTAGCTAATCAATCCCACACCTCTATCTAACTGAAATAAAAAAAAATTACACTGTTAGGTGTAATTTTCTTTCTAATGTAACCAAGATTGAAGTGGATTTATTGACAAACCACGTTGCCAGAACCTAAAAAACTGAAGAATATATACAATATGAACATAAACTCCAATGGAAAACCTATACTCACATGTATCCTTTAGAGGCTACATCCTCTGTAGACATTTTAGATTTATGATCAAGGCTGAGAGGGAGAGACATATACTATTGATTGCAAGTATCAATAAACTTTGCATAGCAGTAGGGGTAGCTGTAATTTATAAACAAGAGTGGGATTGGTAATCTAGTGGAATCGCCATCTAACAAAGTGGAGTCGCCAGGTGAAAATAATGCAACCAATACAAATGCCTATTCCTTGCTCACCAGCAAGAAATAGATCCAAAATTTGTCATTCCACAAAGAAAGATTTTTTCTTTTCTTCCTCGGTAGCAGTGCCAAATGTTAGCGCTATTTCTGTAGGAAGTCCTAGGCTATAAAAACTATGCCAAGAAACCAACTCAGCTAGCCTTTAGGTTCAAGTTGGCCCATGAACTAGAGGGGGCTCCCTCAGTTGTTATGAGACTTTGTTTAATGATGTTCACCTATCACTGAACAACAAACTTTGAATCACAATGGCCAGATTTATGGTTTTAATTATGGGTGCTTGGCAATCAATGATAATCCCTACTCATGATTTAAGGCTCTCTCACAGGTTTCCTTTTGAAAGTTTCATCTTCCATCCTTACAGAAGGTCTTGGTTTGTATAAGAATTTGGCATAAGAATGTATGGAGATTCCTAATAATTGAGTAGCCAGACTGATTACTTGAACACTAGGAAGATTTGGATTCATGTACATGATTTCTACACCCCAAAAAAACAGATTAAAAGGGAAACAAAATGGCCAGACTGAAACCAATTCTAAGAGGACCTATTTCAGACAAATAGCCTAATAGGCTAATCTCTTATAATGGCTGTCAGATAACACAAAACGAAGACCAGTTAAAGAGGAGTTATGATGAACAAATAGTCAAATAAACAAATCTTTTTCTAAAGATAATTATTTTGGAGACCTTCTTATAAACACTTTTATCATGTGTAGAAATAAGATATGAAAAAGTGGAAAAACATAATCGAAACACAAAATTCTGTCAAAACTAGAGCCATAAGGCTTTCATTGGAAATACTACAACAAAAGCACTATTTCAAATTTAAGAGTTTTGGCATCAAAATCCCACCATTATTACTTCAATTGACGAAGTATTTATACAGTTTATTACAAAATATCTTGATAAAAATATCAAGGGCTACTACAAATATCTAAATATTGTATTACAAAAATAGAACACAAATAAAGGTAAATAAAACTATTGGAAGAGTTATGATACTATCTTCAAGGATTTCTATTGCTAATAAGAGCAATTCGAATTTGTTTACAACTCATATTTGATGAGGTGGCCTCCAAGTCACTAATTGTCTTTGAGCATTTTCCTCTCGGAATCCTGTAGAATAGGGTCCAGTCATGCCTTTGTATATCTCAATCCGAGATGGTTCTGTAAAAATTGAGAGAGGTTATTGTAGAAGAATATGTTCTTGAGGTAAACCACTCTTTGCTTCCCCAAATTCGGCTCCAGCTATTCACTATACTTTCTTAAAAAAGATGTCTAAAAAGGAATTTACACAATCCAAACAATAGGTTGTGAAGATGTACTTGTATCTCTGATTATGTAATAGTTGTGTAAAATATGAGGTAGGTTATTTTACTTTGGCATATTAGTAACATAAACCTCCTTCATTTTCTCATGACTCATCTTTTATTGGCCACAATCTATTATGCAAAAATATGACTAAACAGGAAAAATTCAGGAACATATGTCTCCAAAGCTTCTTTAAAATATCCTAAACCATAAAAGATGTTACAAAACTAGGAGAGGTCTTTGTTAATAAGGATATTGGTAGAAGAAAATCTTCCAGTTTCTGAAAATACATTCTCATCGGTTCAGAAACACTATTTTAAATCAATGCGGTGTATAGGAAAAACAAAGTTTCAATGACCATGAGACATGCAATGGAACGAGAGCGTTGTGGCGCAACGTTAAACTGACATGGTGAATTTTTATTAGATGAAGAGCAACAGATGGATGATGTGGTAGATGAATTGTAATGAATGCAACAGATAGGAGAGTGGAGGTAGATGATGATGTAGCAGCGGTGGTAATGGAATACATGTAAACTGCATTCGGTAGTAAGTCAAGGCGGTAAATGGTTTCGGGATATTAAGTCCCGAAACAATAAAATGTGGAAAATTCTATTTATGATGGTGGTTTAAGAAACTGCCTAATTTGGAGCCCCCCCGTCCCCGACGATAAAGTTTTTACGGCGAATGGGGGCCAAAAAGGGCCAATGGGCCATTAGATGATGGAAGGGTGTGCGGGATGAGAGGTGAGGTGATGGGTGTTTAACACATGAGTAGAAATGGTGCTACGGTCATGATTTTGAAGGCGGAGGTGACAACTATGGGTAATGAATTATTTAAATGCAATGAGATTTGGTGGGGTTGGAAACTAAGTATTGACCCACTTTAAACATAAAATTAATGTTTTAAATAAATCATTTTAATATGTCAAAATATGTCACAACACTAGCCATATCTCTAAGAACACAAGAGACATTATCCAAGGCTGGGTGAAAGAGCCATCAAAGTTTCAATAGACACCCACCCATGTATACAATAAAAGGTCCCTCAGGAAGGCCTACCAACTCTTCGTTATCTTAGCATGGAGGATCCATGGTTACGAGAGAATGAAAACCTTTATTGAAGGGTGGGAAATATCATTAGACTGGATGATGAATGTACGAAAGTCATTAAATTGGTCATATTTTTTGGCTCAACAATTAAGGGCGCATGTAGCACAGGCTCGGAATCCTCCTAATGGTGAGAGAGAAGGGTTCTATATGTCTGGATATTTACTAGATGCAATTTGTGCATAACAACATTTCCCTGGTATGAACTGGACATGGGAAACACGAGAACCTGTTGTGCACATATATTACAGGTTTCTTTCGGATTGTAGTTATCAAGAAGTAATGGAACAAATAATTAACCACTTCATCATGCCATTGTACAAGCTCATATTTGAATAAGATCCACCTTGCATGTCACGAGGAGAAATGGAGGCGATAACAAAAATCAAATATTGGTATGCCTCACTAGGTGGAACCTTCCTTAGAGTCTTGGTGGATAGGAGCCTTTGCATGTTTTACTAAGAGTTGCCACTAACAAGATTTTCATGTAACAAGTGTCGTATCATCTCGCCAAATGGTTGTCATGAGCATTACAAAATAAGAAGAAAGCAACATGGCCCACGCTTCCTTTGCAAATTGTATTATACAAGATAAAGAAATTGAAAGTCAGGGATACTAATGAAAAGGAGATAATGTAGTTTGCATTTGTTAGATGAGACTTCAATCCGGATGATCCCCATGGTGTTTTTAAAGAAAACTTTATGAGAGTTTACTTTATGTGGATCAAAGGAGAATTCGATTGGCCATAGGAGGATACATGGAGGTATTACTACTATGCATCCAGATTTCGTAAGTCAATTAGTTTAACATGGACTTCATAGGATGCTCAACATATGTCAACAATTATGGGAGAAACAATAATAGAAGGTATCAATCCCATGCAGGACAAGGGAAAGAGGAATATTGTTGACAACTAAGAGGGAGAAAAAAAATGAAACCTGAAATCGGATGCTATTATCATTAAATCAACTTTGATAGAAGAATAAAAGAGGAAGCAAAGGATACATAGAGTAGAGTGGAGGAAGAAAAAAGAACAGAGGTTGCAGGAAGCAGAACTAAAGTTCCAAGAAAGAGAGTGGAAAATTAAGGAAGAACATGAGTTCAAGAGGAAAGAACAACAAGAGAAATGAAAGAAGCAAGAATAACCTAGGAAAGGCAGAATGACAAAGGAAACAACACCGATATAGGTTGAAGATAAATAACAAAACCAACCAGCAACTGGGGAGGAAGGTGAATCGATGCAAGATTGGGAGATTCCTCTCCAAATTGAGAACTTGATTGAAGTGAAAAACATGGAGATGGAACAAGAGCCACAGAATGAAGATGTTGATATAATGCCAAGCACGCCATGGGTCATCTCTCAGTCTCCACCACCTCCAGCAGCAGAGGCAGCCTTTGGCGAGGAAGGGACTGTTATTCCCCTTCATGATGATCTGGTAATGGATGTGTGCAATCTTTCATTCGATGAGTTCCAAAAGAGGATTGTACAAGAACGGAGAAAGAATTTTCCATATGATCACGCATCACCCACATTAATTAAAGAAAGGGTGATAGAGTCAGACACCAGGGAGCATCCAAATTCCATTGTTAAAGCCAACTTGGCCTACGCATTTGCAACAAGGTCAAACATTCCATATTTGAAGACCGAGAAGGAGCAATTGGTATAAGACCTGCAAGCTGCTAGGCCAGAGTGAGAACAAATCTATGCAACAACACAAAATGAAGTTTCTACATATTTTTACTTAGAGGAGATGAGAGAAGCGATACTTGGTGAAGTATCAATACACAAGGAAACGATGAAAAATATTTATGATGGGTTTCTCACCATACATAAAACAATTTTCCATTTTCATGGCTTAGAGAAACAAAGGAATTAATTTGTTAAAATTAATGACATACAAGATTCCATTAGATATGTGCAAGAGTGGAAAATGTGACACAAGAAATACCTCTTGACTTAGGGAAGAAAATGAAGCCACAGAAAGAGCTAGAGAAACTGAAAGTTTGGATGTTGACTGAGAAAAAAAATCATCTCGCTTCATTTACTGGTAGCATTCAGGCCTCATATGTACGGTTGTTTAGTAGTTTGGATGTCTTGTGGAGAAAATAAAATATCACATCAGTTTGTTCACTCACCAAAGCCAAATCCAAGAACCAAGTCTACTAGGAGATCGAAGAGTACTTGGAGCAGATGAGATGGATTTCCATCAAGAAGGATTTAGATCTGAACATCCATAATTACATTGATGGTGATCTCCAAATTAGAACAATGTTTCTCATGCTTTAGAACGAACTTGGAACTAGTCCCAGGACATTGTACCAGAATGCCATGAAGGCTAGAGTTTGGCTCCAGCTAGACACCATGATGCAGTTTAGGGACATCATCACATAGTATAAAACTTGGAACCACTATGTAACCAAGAAGTGCCAAGTGGAGGCTATCGAGATAGATTTCTCTCAAACTCAAGCATCATGGTGTTGTGTCTTGTTAGGCTCTCAAGTTGTCTCTACTCTATTTTGTCTTATATGGGGAAAAGTGTAAAATGTAATATTGTTTGTAATTATATGTAAGTGAAATTCCAAGTGCCAATATTGGAATATGAAGAGTCATCATGTAATGTAATGAGTAAATTTTGTAAATAAGTTGAAGAGTGATGAGGGTGGTACAAATGTCACAAATGAGAGTTGAATATTCACCCCCTCTTGTTATAAATAAAAACTGATAACTCATTTTAGGTGATTTGGTTATGCAAGATTTGACGAGGAGTTGACTTAGAAGGAGCTTGGTAGTATTATGAAGAGCCCTAGCTTCTCTGTAGCATGGGATGAGTATACTTCTTTATAGGAGTAGGAGTTCTTGACTTTAATGTTCCACTCTTGGGGCTAGTTGTCCGTCAATGGTGTATGTATGAATGAAACCTTCACCTATAATAATAAAATCAAATCCAACATGCTTTAATACATATTTTGGGAATATAGTACGACTATTCTTGTTGTATTTACAATATATGTTATTTAAGTTACACTTATGCAAGATGAAATATTTCATTTCATTTGTATGAGTCTTGTTGAATGTGTTTTGTTGTATTAATTCATGACTGTAACTTGTGGACTATTCCACCTCTTAGCTTGTGATGTCATTATGCTCGTGTGTTCCTTTCTACCTGTTTGCTATTACAGGATTCGTAGGGGTGCACTTACTTTTCCCTTAATGTGCTGGAATCTTCAGGCATCACACTTCAATCTCCGTAGGGTCACACAATTTATCTCACCCAAAGTTACCATACTTCACTCTGCGTGCTTTTGCATTCATTGCATAACATTACCACCCAATGTTGGGACTCCTATTCCATAAAGTGTGAGGCCTAGCTGGGACATCATATCAGGATATCCCCTGAATTTTGGCAGGTCCAGCACAATCAACAAATCCAAAACAAAAACATCCACCTGAAGTACTTTTTCCATATACATCATTACCTTCTTAGTTTGAATATGTGAAGCCCAGTAGCTAAATCTCATTACCTATGACATATATCAGATAATGATTTATAGTTTCATGAAGATATCTCAAAATATGTTTCGCTATTATACAATGATCATTCATTTCCTCCATCTCAAATTGGCTAAGAGTGTTTACTTAAAAAAAAAAATATTTCGTTGGATGTTTACAAGGTATATCAAGGAGAAAATCAATTGTCGACAAGATGTAGGATCAACAAATCTTTAGTCCAAATTCCTTAACTTCTTTAAATTAGTGATCATACGAGTTTTCATTGGTTTACAATACATCTTTCCAAATTTATGAAAAATATTGATCACATATTTTCCTCTACCAAGATAAATCTCACGAGGTTTATGCTATACTTCGAGTCTCATGTAATAGTGCATTATTCCAAGATCTTTCATTTCAAATTAAGCTACTAATTTCTTGTTGCATTCGTGAATATGATGCTCCACACCTATTATTAGTAACTCATCTACATACATCAAAATGTTTATGAGTTCATTCTTTAACACCTTGATGTAGAGATTAGGATCTACAAAACTTTTGACGAAACCAAGTATTAATAGATAAGCATCAATTATGGCATACCATGATCTAGGGGATTGTGTCAATCCATATAGAGCCTTCTTAAACGTGCAATGTTTTGTTTCGTTTCCATATGCTTTGAATCATTGGGGTTCCTCAATGTAGACTTATTAATCACTTTTCCCAATTAGAAGGGTTGTCTTAACATCATTTTGATGAATATTCCATCCTACAACAGTTGCAATATAAATGAGAGATCTAATGGTTGTGTGTCTAGTTTTTGGATCAAAAGCTTCTTTACAATCAATTCCTTCCTCTTGAGAGAAACCTCTTCCCACAAATTTTTCCTTGTAGTTTTCAATCTTACATCAACTACATGCTTGGTTTTTTACACCCACTTGGAAGTTACAATTAATTTTTCTTTGTGTCTAGGAACAATTTCCCAAAACTCATTATTCATTATAGATAGGCATTCTTCTAAAATTGCATTCTTCCATTCTTTATGTTCGACTTAATTTTCATAAGTGATAGGTTATCCTTCAATAAGGTTAGTCATGTAAGATGTATATCCTGAATATCTCTTGGGCTTATTTCTTTCTTTGAATGTTCCTTTTCCTACTACATGTCTTTTGACTTCTTGTAGAGTTGATATTAACTACGTTGGTATTTTCCAAGTTCCTGGAATGATTTCTGGTTGTATGGGTTCACTTGGTTCTTTTGGTTCTTATTAATGACTAGTTATAGGTTCTAGAGGATTTTCTTGCCTTGAATTCTGTTCATTTGTAAAGGTGAGTTCTTCTTCTTCATAAGACTCAATAGGAATATCCTTGGACTTCTTGTATGAAATTATTTCATTGAAAGTAGCATCCATACTTAATTTAGTATGAAATTCTTCCTTGATGTAGACTCTATAGGATTTAGATGAGGTGCTATATTGAACAAATATACCTTTCATACCATTTGGGTCCATTTTCTTCCTCTTATCCTTCAATATTTGAATGTAAGCATGACATCCTAAAATTCTGAGGTGATCAACATTCCACTAATATCCTATAAATGCTTCTTCCAAGGCCATATGATCAAGAATTAGGTGAGGACTTGTATTTTTTATGTAGATTGTTGTGAGATAAAATTTTCTCCATTATAATTTGGGAATGCAATGGTCATGTAGCATAGTTCTAACACATTCTTCAATGGATCAATTCTTCCTTTCAGCCACACTATTTTTTTGAGGATTGAAGGGAACTATTAGCGTCTCCTTAATTATTGTTTATTTGCAAAAGGACACAATTTATTTAGAAGTATATTATCGACTATTATCATATTTTAGGGTTTCAATCTTCCTTTGTGTCATATTTTCCATTTCTTCTTTGAATTCTTGGAACTTCTTGAATACATCATCTTTATACTTTAGGAGGTATATTTAGGTATTTTTTGAATGACCATCAATAAATGTTACATAGTAATGATTACCCCTAAGCGATTTCTCTGACATTGGTCTACAAACATTGGAATGAATGAGGTTCAATATATCCTTGGATCTTGTGTCACTGATAGTAAATGGTTTCTTCACATTCTTACCAAGGGTGCATTCATTACAGACTCCTTCATGGTCTTATTTTAATTGGGGTATACCAATAACCATTTGACTCAATGGTGAAAATATCGTGTAATGGATGTTACCATAGCTTCTATACCATAATTCACACTAGTTGATGTCTTACTGTACTAGAGAATGAGGAGAAGGAGTTAGAATTCTATACAACCTCCCCTAATCAATCCCAATATTCCTTTCATTTTCGATATAAGATCCTTTTTCCCAAACAATAACTTCTCCATAAAAAAATGCCAACCTATCACCCTTATCTTAGAAGAAAGAAATTAAAAGTAACTTATTTTTCAAACCTAGACCATAGAGGATATTGTTGAGATGAATATTCCCATAGGATTCCAACTCCAAGGAGGTAGATCAAATCGATTTTACTGAGTACATATTGTTGTCTCCAAGTTAAATTGAATGAGAAGAGTTTCCTTTTGATAGATTTGTAGGCTGATAATGCTCCCCTGTTATATGCCTTGAAGCACCACTCTCGATTACCCATGTATTATCATCTTCAAGTGTACCTGTAAGAACAGAATGAAGACTTCCATCCATGACTTCTTTAGATAGCTTGGATATGACCTTGATGATGTATCCCTTAATATATTCAAGGAGAATCCTAAGAATATTGATACCTTCCTTCATATATGATGCAGGAGCATTTAGCCCAAGGAAAATCATTGTAAATAGTAGACATAAGGGACCATGTGTTTTTGGGAAATTAGTTTCCTAAGTCTCAAGTAAATTTAATATTTAGGCTTTTAAGTGTGATTTAATTAGATGTTCTCAAAACAAATAAATGAGAACATGAATAGTTCCATGATCTTAGGAGCAAGGGAGAGATTTTAGGCATAAAAGGGAGAATCGATGTGAACCATTGAGAAAAAAATAGGGGACTTTTCTGTTTTAAAACAAAGAAAATATGGAATGGATAAAGTTTGCAATATATGTACATATGCATGCATGCAACAAGCTTTATGCTTTTGTTAAAGGATGGGATCAAGTCCTTCATAATAATCCAATCCCAATTTCTATATAAGCATATGTAAGCCTATGGGTAGAGGAAGAGGCCACCAATAGTAGAATCAGGCTTGGGCATGGCGAGGAGTATCAAATGTAATCTTTGCATTTACATTAATATATATATAGAGTTATTTCTGAATGTCTCAATAGAGTGTGAATTGCATTTTTATGATGACTTATGAAGTGAACTCATATTTTCTGTGACGGGGGTTTACAGACAGAGCTCTGCGGAACACGCAGAGAGAGAGAGAGAGGATGTCGATTCAGAAGAATCGAAATGGATCATCGAGTCTAATTGAAGCGGTAAAGCCCTGGAGAGGTAGCAGAGTGAGGATTCACTAAGGAGTAAGCTCAGAGTGCTTGAGCAGTGGAAAGACGGAAGCCGAAGCCATGAATAAAATAAATAAACCACATAAAACTCATTAAAACAATGGAGAAATTCAATGTAAAAGGAATAAACTGAGAAGTGCAAGTGACGCTCAGTAGCTGTTAGATCGTATAGATCAATGATTGTGATTTAATCACATCGGTGGAAGACGTTTTTAAACTAATCGGAATGAGACTTGGAGAATTGCGAAGAGCGAGCAGTGACTAATCGCGGACCGTTGGATCGTGGCTAGATCAACAGTCACAATTAAATCACATATCGATGATCGGAGGTGGCAAGGGTCAATAATATGAGTGTTACAATATCGCCGACAACGATAATCAGCGATCGACATTGATAATATATCGGCATTGGCAGAGATCGGGATTATAAGCGAACCGACTTGGAAGGAGTGGACCCGAAGGTATTTGAGAATGCAAATACATAACATTTGAAGTCTGGTACATGAGTTGGTGTGGGATTTCCTTTGTATTCCAATATGTTTAATATTTCTGATGGTTTATATGGCGTGCCCCTTTTCATGCAAAAGCATGTGTTAAACGATTTGATAGTTATATCGGAGTCAAAGGAGGGGTGATGGCATATATATGTACGACCCGTTGAACATGCGATGGTCGATTGCAATGAGGTTTTAGCCTTGAGTTTTGTGTAGAACTGTACAAAGGGGGAATAAGGCGTATTTCCATGGAATTCATTTGTGTAAGGATTTCACTGAGATATTAGTGTCGATAGTGTTTTGTGTGAAACCAAAGCATATGAAAATTTATACATAGAGACTGTGGTTCTTAAGGTTTATTATAGTCCCAATAGAGGGTTACAGTTGGGTGATTAGTTCCGATACAAAGGAACGACTATATAAAGGGGTCTCGATCATTTATGGTCTGAAGATTTAACCCATTCGTTGAGTTAAATATCTTGGGACAGTTGTGGATGCATTGTTGAATAAATGCAGACTATGGGTTTGTGCAGGTTGACCCTGGCATCAGTTGGCTAAGTATGGTTTATGCCGAGTGTAGCCCTGCACCATTAGTGGTATCCGAGCAGATCTATATCAGAGAAGAAGTTTGAAATCAGAGAAGATTTGTAATCTGTAAGAGGGAACTTTGAAGTTCTTGGAAGATTGTAGCAGTTCCAGTAGACATGGAAACCAACCAGAGGACAAACCATTAAAAGTGCAGAACAATGGGAGAACAAGATCATGCATAGATCTTGGAGGTAAGACAATGTATTTCATATCAAATTTAAATTGAAGATTGTTGGTTGCAGATGAAGCTTCTCATAAAGGACATCAAGAGAAGTTGTGAGAGAAGAATAGATGTGTTCTTGAAGACAGAGTAAGGAGAATACTCTAAAATAAAAGTTTCAGTGAACCTGAAGAATCCAATAAGAGATTGAATAGAGAGGACACTTGAAGTGTTCTCAAGAGAGAGTAAGAAATTGCAGAAGCCTAGAAGGAGCAAAGGTGTTCCTCAATAAGAGGTTCCAGACAGAGGACCTGCGCTTACCAAAAGACTAAGTGAGGAGAGCTTAGTGAGGTAATATTGCAGCCAGGAGGACTAGCTGCTGTAGAGGCTTGTTGCAAAGGAGCTCATGAAGAAAGAAGAGAAGAAGATGACTACTGATAGTCATATGAGAGGTTCAGAGAGAAGCCACAACAGAAGATATGAGAAGAAGGATGCCAAGGCGAATGGCAAGAAAATGAGTCAAGAAGAAACTAACAAAGAGGTTGCTAAATTAAAAGAACAACTAAATGCATTAAGGAGAATGCTTAAGGAAAGCTAGAGACTAGGTTGGGTATTGAGGAAGAAGCCAGTAAAATGGCATGAGATACAGAGAAGGCTACAACAAAAGAAAGTGAAGTGGTTGAAGGGAAAACTCAAGGAAGTTGAGTTAGAAATGGAAGAATCCATTTGTGAACCAGAATAAGGAGAATTTCTAGGAGATATTGAAGATGAGGACTTGAAGAGTGAAACTTCATGTAAGGCTAAAGGGTCACATGGCTTTAAATCTAACAATTTGTGTATGTTTGTAGGTGAACGACAATTGGCTGATCTTGTCATGAAGAAGGAAAAAGTCCAACATAATCAAAATTCTATTCTGGAAGAAGATGAGGTAGATAGATCTCATATACAACTGGTGGAAGATGTCAAGCAGCTAAGTGAATGGCTTGAAGAGATTGAAGAAGAGACCATCGAAGAGTTTTTGAATCATATGAATTATTTAGAACAACAAGGGGATATGATGGTTGAACCATCAAGTGAGACCATATGGTATTATATTTTTAAAACTGATAGTTTGTGTATGATGGTAGATATTGCAGGAGAAAAACAGTCATTTGAAGATATCTTCAGAGGAGATAAACAGCAATGGACTGAAGGAAAACTTGAGGAAGATACTATGTTAGATGAAAACATAGTAAAGGATCATCAATTCACTATGATGATAGGCACAATAGAGATAGCCATGGAAACTTTTGAGACAAATAGTAGGGAAGAAGGACATCTATTGAAGGATGTTAAGAAGGAGGAACCCTATGCAAAGGATTTAACCTTTGGAAAAGGAACACTAACAAAGGATTTTTTTGAAGAGTATGAAAAGTCTTTTGAAGATATCAAAAGTCTGGAGGAGTACTCTAGGAGAACATAGTATGATGGAGAAGACCTATTGAATGAGGGAAGTAGTGATTTGCTACAACAAAAAGTCCTTGAGATTACAAGGATCAAAGGAAGACAATGTTTTAATACTATAACACAGCATGTAAAGGATGAATCTAGAAGAAGAGAGCATTGTGATGAAGTGCTTGCTAAGTGTGAAGAGGAAATTAAAATGTTGGAGAAACTAATAAGAGAACCTGACGGTAGAACGGAAGTTGTAGTTATAGTTTCCAAAGAAGAAGATGTGTCTCAAGTAGGCATGGAAACAAGAAGATGCAATAGTTGGTTTGTATGTTCATTAAACAGCATGAATGCGTATGAGTATGTGATCACAGAGATTGAGTAGAGATTGTTTGAAGATGGTAAAGAGGCAGTAGGAATCAAACAATTTCAAAGTAAAGATAACTAGCGGCAGGCTAAAGGAGGAGGAGTTCACTACAGTGGACAAGAGAAGGAAGGCATCATTAGAACAGATTGTGTGGAAGAGAGACTAATGGATAGTCTCATGAATTCTGCTGAGAATTCGAATTAGCATACTGATATGCTGACAGAGGAAGAGGAAATAGAGCAACAAACTGAAATGTTTCCAAAGAAAGAAGAGGCACCAAGGCCTCACGTTTTTAATTTTAACAAGTTTTTTGTGAATGTAGGTTTTGTTGCAAATGCTAGAGGAGATTTGGCACAAGTGAACAACCAAATAAAAGTGAAAGAAGAGAATTATATGGAATAATTCAATCCATGGAATGGATAAATTAATTTGTTGAACAATTATGATTTAATCATGAGAGAGCGTAAGGATGATGGGGAGGCAGCAAGTAAAGAAAAAATGGCAGCAATTAAATCAAGAAAATGTAAACCAAATAATGAAGCAAGTAAAAGAAAAGTCAGCATAGAAGATAGCCATAGTAACCTGAAACAAAGAGAAGAAGACAGAAGTAAGAAGCAAAATATGGATGAGCCCAAAGATATGCTGGACAAAAATTGAAGAAATATGGCAGCAGATGATGAAGCAATTCAAATGGAGGGAAATGGTAACAGCAGCAACCAGGATCAATTAGAAGTTGAACCTGATTGACACGAAGAAGAAAATGGAGCAAAAGACAATAGAAGTGTAGCGGTAGCAAAGGAATAAAGCATCGGGATAGTTACATAAAAAAGTGTGGGATCCAGGAAGACCAAGACCAGAAGACGCATGATCAGGAGATCATGAATATTTTCTACTTTGGGAGTCTGATGCAGGAGCATTCAGCCCAAGGAAAATCATTGTAAATAGTAGACATAAGGTGTCATTTTTTTGGGAAATTAGTTTCCTAAGTCTCAAGTCAATTTAATATTTAGGCTTTTAAGTGTGATTTAACTAGATGTTCTCAGAACAAATAAATGAGAACATGAGTAGTTCCATGGTCCTAGGAGCAAGGGACATCTTTTAGGCATAAAAAGAAGAATAGATGTAGACCATTGAGAAAAATAGGGGGCTTTTCTATTTTAAAACAGAGAAAATATGGAATGGATAAAGTCTGCCAATATGTACATATGCGTGCATGTAGTGAGCTTTAGGATCTTTTTAAAGGATGAGATCAAGTCCTTCATAGTAATCCAATCCCAGTTTCTATATAAACATATGTAAGCCTATGGGGAGAGGAGGAGGCCACCAACAGTAGAATCAGGCTTGGGCAAGACGAGGAGTCTCGAATGTAATTTTTGCGTTTAAATTGATATATATACAGAGTTATTTATGAATGTCTCAATAGAGTGAGAATTGTGTGTTTATGATGAATTATGAATTGAACTCGTAGGTTCTGTGATAGGGGTTTAAAGATAGAGTTCTGCGGAACACGCAGAGAGAGAGAGAGAGGAGGTCGATTCAGCAGAATTGAAATGGACCATCGAGTCTAATTGAAGTGGCAAAGTGAAGCTCTGGAGAGGTAGCAGAGTGAGGATTCACTAAGGAGTAAGCTCAGAGTGCTTGAGCAGTGGAAAGGTGGAAGCCGAAGCCCTGAATAAAACAAAGAAACCACAAAAAACTCACTGAAACAACGAAGAAATTCCAAGTAAAAGGAATAAATGGAGAAGTGCAAGTGATGCTCAACAGCCATTAGATCTTATAGATCAATGGCTATGATTTAATCACATCAATGGAAGACCCTTTTAAAGTGATCGAAATGAGCCTTGGAGAATTGTGAAGAGCGAGAAACGATTAATCGCGGACCGTTGGATCGTGGCCAGATCAACGGTCATGATTAAATCACATATTAGTGATTGGAGGTGGCAAGGGTCAATAATATGAGTGTTGTGATATTGCCAACAACAATAATCGGCGATCAGCATTGATAATATATTGGCATTGGTAGAGATCGGGATTATAAGCAAACAAACTTGGAAGGAGCGAACCCGAAGGTATTTGAGAACGCAAATACATAACATTTGAAGTCTGGTACATGAGTTGGCACGGGATTTCCTTTGTATTCCCATATGTTTAATATTTTTGATAGTTTATATGGTGCGGCCCTTTTAATGCAAAAGCATATGTTAAGAAATCCGATAGTTATATCAGAGTCGGAGGAGGGGAGATGGCATATATATGTATGACCAGTTGAACATGCGATGGTTGATTGCGATGAGGTTTTGGCCTCGGGTTCTGTGCATAACCGTATAAAGGAGATTTGACCGAGATATTAGCACCGATAGTGTTTTGCGTGAAACCAAAGCATATGAAAAGTTATATACAGGGACTAGGGTTCTGAAGGTTTATTATAGTCCTAAAAGAGGGTTACAATAGGGTGATTGGTTCTGATACAAAGGAACGGTTGTTTAAAGGGGCCTTGACCATTTATGGTCTGAAGATTTAACTCCTTTGTTGAGTTAAATATCCTGGGACTGTTGTGGATGCATTGTTGAATAAATGCAGACTATGGGTATGTGCGGGTTGAGCTTGGCATCAGTTGGCTAAGTATGGTTTATGCTGGGTGTAGCCCTGCACCAATATATATTTCCATTAAAGAGGGAGAGTGACGACAATTGCTTTTAGAATGCAAACAAGATGTGATATTCATGCTTCTTTCCTTCACTTTAGCTATGATAGTATGTTGAGAAACCAAAAAGTAGGTACATCAAGGATAATTTTAGGGGCAAATGTTCGCCCTTTGGCGAAATTAACGGATTTTAAATTTTTAGTGGGCGAATATTTTGTATCATAGTACATTTTTACAAATCACCTCAAATAGCCCACATTATTTTAAGGGAAAGGGTAAAAAAGGTAAATTTAGCCCTTGAAATTAGGACTTACAACCTTCCATTTGCCCATTTTCAAGAATAGGTTTTATTTAAGTGAATCCTATGGGCCAAATACCATATTTATAAAAGAGGTAAATTAATAAAAATATAAATAAATGAGAGGTATGGTAAATAAATAAAACATTTTTTATATTTACTCCATAAGTCACCTTATATACTTATATAAACAAATAAAAATATAAGTAAAGTGGAGGTACGGTAAATAAGTAAAACGTCTTTTTATACTTACTCAAAAGGTATGGTAAATAAATAAAAATATAAATAAACTAGACGTATCATAAATAAATAAAACCTCTTTTTATATTTAGTCCATAACCCTCCTTCTATTTATGAAGGCTCAAGAAAGAGGTTTTATTTAAGTGAATCCTATGGGCCAAATACCATATTTGTAAAAGAGGTATGGTAAATTAATAAAAATATAAATAAACGAGAGGTATGGTAAACAAATAAAACATTTTTTTATATTTACTCCATAAGCCACCTTATATTTATGAACACTCAAAAAATGGGTTATATTTAGGTGAAACCTATGGCCAAAATACTATGGGACAAATACCATGGACTAGATTGTTATTAATAGCATGCAAAAAACAATTATTAACCCTAATATTAGAATTTATAATAATAAAAATGGCACATGGTATTGACCCATGGTATTCACCAAAATGTCACATGGTATTGACCCATGGTATACACCTGAAATGTAGCCTATTTAAATGGGGGAATTAAACCAACATGTAGCCTCTGCTAAGATTCACTAGGACTTTACAAAGTTTTATTATTTAGTGAAAGACTCGCCAAGATCTTACAAGATTTTATAATTGAGTAAAATATTCGCCATGCCTGGATAGAGATTCGCCAAAAATTATATATACATATTATATTATTGATAAAATCGCCTTCCATTTTTCTTATATACCATGGAGATTCGCCCATTTATTATATTTATAAATTTATGGCGGTTCTTAAAATTTTCCCTGAGGTACATAATGATGATTTATCACAACTTGATAATCAATTGTGAATATTTGTTGGCTTATTATTATTATTATGATGTATTCATCAAGAAATTATCAAAACATAATGATTACAAAAAATAAAGAACACAGGAAATTAGGCTCCAGGTGAGGGAAAAATTCCACAACACGAAAAACCAAAAAATCATCTTCTTATAGAATTAAATCAAAGTGAGATATCCAAGGCCTAAGACCAATACCAAGGCTTCCACAAAAACCCAAGTCATCCCTCCTTCAAATATCCTCCAACCAAGTCAAAGTCAACCAAAGGAAACACTGGTCAAACCTTGTCAAATCTAGTCAAAACACAAATATTCAGACTTGCAATTTCATACCTATAATTTTCTAGAGTTGCACCATTTCCTTTGCACACGTGAACCAAATTAAGCAAAAATCCTCCAACTTCTCTCTCCTTTGACTTCACTATTATTCTTCTTGTATTGGGCACATAAATTGATGTGTGAGATGAGTGGATGAATGAGTTCGGAGTGTATTCTACTTACAGTTGTTCAAGATGTTGAATAGATGCTTGAGGTTATGTTGAATTGTTTAGGCGAGGCTGACTTGGTCTTATGGATGAAAAATTTTCTTTTGACTCAAATAAAATATTTTTTCTTTTTTTTACGGAGATTCCAAATAGGACATTGACTCAAATACATTTATTTGACTTATTATAAATTTTATTTTGACTCAATAAATGTTATAATCGTGAAGGAAATGCTATAACCAAAATAAAAATAAAAAAGTGAATATAATAAATGAATATAATAAGTACATCAAGGATACATTTTCATTCCATTATGAAGATTGACAATAGTTACATTCTAAATAAATCTCTCAGTCTCGTCCTTGTCTACTAGGTGTCATAGTTAGTGTTAGTTTACTTCATTCAGATTCAGTTAAGTTGAGTCCTAGTTGTGTTTTAATCTACCACGAATTCCATTTTTTTTGTTGAATGTTCCTTTGTCTCCTATGTAATCTATTTAGTTTTTACTAATGTGAATAATAGTTCAATCCACCTCCATTTTTTTAGTTCATTCCTATCTATGTTTATGCTTCCTAATCGTTTTCATGGTATCAAAGCTTGAGGTTTCAAATGATTCCTCTAGAGCATAATTTGAAATTTGTGTGCTCACAGAGTAAGCACTGAGAATGATAGCTTGAGGAGGAGAACAAAGTGTTGGCCTAGATAGTGTAGTCACACGTTTTCTAAGAAAAACCATTAGGGGTGAAACTCATTGAATGTCGCACCCTAAAAGAAAAAGAAAAAGTAATGATGTCATTTTCACTCCTACGCACTAAAATTTTATGAACTATTATCAGTCGCTACAACATTATGAGTGACGACCTCATGGGATAGAGCATGACAATTTTAGTAAAAAAAGTGAGCACATAAATTTTAAATGTGAAAGCACTTTATTAAAACATTGACGAGGTGTAAATTGGACCTTGTAATTGTCATGGAATTTGCAAGGGTTGTGGATTTCATATTAAAATTCACATTGAGAATTCTTGGAAGATACACCTTATCATAGGTTAAAAGGAAAGTATAAAACCTTTTATTAATTTGCAAAGCACTTGTCTTATTCCTATAAATTGTGACGTTGTTTTTTTCAAGGAAATGTAAAGTAAAATCTACACACTTTTCACAAGAGAATTTTTATTTCAATTAAAGGTGAATCCATCTAATATTCTTCAAATTTTTTTTATAAAATCTTCCATACATGGGTATCAAGGGTGTTTCCACCTTGTAAATAATGGTTTTCAGTGTTTCCTTTTCACAAAAACCAATGTTTCTTGGAAATAATTATGATTTTTTGTCTTTACAATAATTTTGGGATAAAATGCAGAAAAGCTATGTAGAGCCAATCCAAGAATAATTATAATCTATGAATTTCAAACATATAAGGAAGCAGCACTGATCCAAGTGTTGGATCTAGAATTCGATTAATGACTCTACCTTCAAAAAAATAATCAATGCAACAAAGAAGAAGTGGCTTAGGATATTCTCAAACCTGCATATCAGGGTAATGATATAATCAAGACTATTAAACAATAGGCATTGATGACTCTGTTTGAAACCTTAAAGAGGATAACATCAAGAATGTTGATTAGTTGATGACTAGAGTCATGGGCATTGTCAATTAAATTAGGCTTATTGGTGAAACGATTATACATTAGAAGATCACTGAAAAAATCATTCAAATCCTTCCAAAGAAATTAGAAAGGGTTGTAATAATGATTCTATCCTTGAAAGATCTTACAACATTATGAGTATATTATTTTACGAGATCACATTTGTCACACGATGTATGATTTAACCTAGAGGAAAGATCTTTGGAGAAAGCTCTCAAGGCACAAGCCTCTCTGAATATAGCCAGAAACAAAGGATATAAACGCGAAAGTAAGTGAGGCAAAGTAATACCAATAGAAAATCATCACACAACAAAGGGTTCCACACTAGAACGACCAAGAAATTTGAAACCCTAACAAATCCAAATATAAAGAAGGAGAGAATCGAGAAACAAACCCAATCTCTAGTGCTATTACTACAAGAAATTCAAACCTTATGATCATAAATGCTAAAAGACATAGATATATCAACACAAAGGTAGTTTTCATATCTCAAAAAATAGGGGAGAATCATCTAAAGAAATATTTCTTTCTTGCCATGATTCTGAAGAAAAATATAGCAAGCACCTTTAGTTGCTGGAAAATGGCTAAAAAAACCACATGACCAACAACAAAGACCTGATTTCATGCATTGATAGTTCTATCAAAATTGAAATTACTCTTAGTAATTTTTCTCCTATAAAATCTTAAGGGAAAGGTATTGTGCTTGTTCCAACTAAAAGTAATCAACAAAAAAGTATGAATTTTTTTTATAACATTCCACACCTAAAGCAAAATCTCATTAATGTAGGTCAATTTATGGAACATGAATATACTATAATATTTCAAGGGACCACTTGCTATATTTATGCCAAACCTCCCAGTAGATGAGTTATAGCCATGGTATAAAAGACCAAGAATAGAAGGCTCCCCTTCACTCTTAGAATTACAAATCTATCACAGTCATTTGCACACAATATTTCAAGGATAGATGAGTCATAGTTATGGCACTCTAGGTATGGTAGTATTCCCTTCAAGTGTCTTAGTCTCGCTAAGAAACATTTTATAGTCATAGGTCTTCCTTTTTTGAATCAGAAATATTGCTAATGTGAAATTTGTATTCTTCGAAAGAATACAAGAGACAAATTCCCACATATTCCAGTAGAGAAAAAAAAACCCTTAGAACTAGTCCACCCAAATATTTGTGGACCATTGAACACACAATAAATTGGCATAAGTTTTTATTTTCTGGCCTATATTGATGGCTATAGTAGGAAAATATGGATTTATTTTCTTAAAATATGTTTGATACTTCCTCAAAGTTCAAACAATTCAAGGCAGATGAAGAAATGAAAGTGGCAAGTTTTTTAAGGTACTCAATTCATATTGAGGAGGATAATACAGTTCCAAAGATTTCACAATATTTTTTCGAACACAAGACATCATTATGCAGACTGAAACTAGATACACTCCACAAGAGGATGGAGTAGTTAAAAGAAAGAACTAATCAATCATGAATATGGAAATGTGCATGCTTTGCACAAAGGAGTTGTCCAATGAGTATTGGTCTGAAGCCTTTACTACTATAGTATATATTTTCAATATATCTCTCCCAAGAAGTGTTAAAGATACAATACCTCAAGATTCTTTGGAGTGTAGGAGAGTGAATGTCTCTCACTATTGAATATTTAGTTGTGTAGCATTTTTACATGTTTTGGAGAAGATGTGACAAAAAAATGACAACTGAAAAATGCATCTGTGGAGGTTACAGTGAACAATTTAAAGCCTATATACTCTACAATCTACTCACCAAGAAATTTTTGTTAAGTAGAGATGTTAAGTTCTTTGAAAACAAATCTTGGTGTGAGAAATTGATGAACATTTAGATCAATATGGTCATCCACCAAGGCTTCTAAGATTGCACATACAAGACGAGCCACATCTCTCTGGAAATGGTACTTCTTCCAATATTGAATCATCATCTTCACTAGATAAACAACAAATCATAAGAATTAGGGATATATGCAGAACATGATTCTGAGAAGAAAAATAATGATTGAATTTAGGCTTTTGTGATCCATATCTAGTTTCAGAGAAATATTTTCCATTGAAAATCACATAAAGATTCATTTCACAACGCGTTTCGAACTAGCCATTGTGGTTCATTGTCAACGAACCCAATTTGAAAAGGAAATAGAAGAGGAACATTTGGTTGATGCAATGAATCAGGAAATCGATACCATAAAGAAGAACAAAACTTGGAAATTCAATATTGCAAAAGGAAAAATTTGCATCAGGGCCAACTGGGTCTACAAGACCAAATTGAATCTAAAAGGAAAATTTATGAAATATAAGGAAAGGTTGGTTTCCAAATGGTTCTCTCAATAGCTCGATATTGAATACAACGAAACCTTTCCTCCAATAGAAGGTTAGATACAGTCATAACTAATCTTGCCATCACAACACAACTTAAATGGGAAATTTTCCAACTAATGTAAAATATGCTTTTTCAAATGGCATATTGGAAGAGGAGGTCTACGTGAATCAACCCCTTGGGTTTTGAATTTCTATGAAAAAAACATAAAGTGTATAATTTGAAGAAATTTGTATACGGCATGAAACAATCTCGCCGAGCATGGTATAGTTTAATTGACTCTGCATCAATAGTGGATTCATCAGAAGCAACCATAAGACAACTCTTAATAAAAAAAATATTAATGAGGGTAAAATTCTTATTGTTTTCCTTTATGTTCATGATTTTATCTATACACGTAATCTGATGTTAAAAGAGTTTAAAGCTACCATGAAAATATAATTATAAATGACTTGTCTTGGCATTATGAAGTATTTATTGGGAATTGAAATTAAGCAATCCATAAATGGCATTTTTTTCTATTAACAAAAGTATGCCACTGATATCCTACATAAGTTTAAAATGATTAATTGCAAACCAACTCACTCCAATTGCTCTAGACACCAAGTTGAGCAAACAAGATGAAGGACTATCAATTGGTTCTACCTTGTATAAAAGGCTAGTTGGAAATTCTTGTATCTCACCACAATGATATCAACAATATCAAAGATAATGTTTGTAGATAGTTTTCTCTCTAGATTTATGGAATCACCCAAGAATTCCATGTGGAATGTTACAAAAATAACTTTAAGATATATTGCAGGGACACAAACTATGACTTATAGTACAAGAATTCTGAAGATTTCTTGCTCTCAAGAGACACATATCGCGACTACCCAAATTATCAGAAAAAGCACATTAGGATACACTTTTCATTTGGGAACAATTTTGATCTCTTGGGCATTGAAGAAACAAACAATTTTTTTAATATTGACAAGTATGTAGCTGCAATTTCCACATATTTTCAAGTTGTATGGTTGAAAAGGCTATTGAATGATCTTTCACATGTTCAAAAGGATCCAACCCCTATTTTTGTGATAACAAATCTGCCATTGCATTGTCCAAATATCATGTGTTTCACAAAAAGAGAAAATATATTGACATATGCATTCACTTCATTCACGAGCTTGTCCATAATGGAGATATATTTCCAAACGTTTGCAGATCACAAGATCAACTTGCAGTGCTTTTAACAAAACCCTTGGGGAAAACTATATTTGAATTTTAGAGAAAGCATTAATCTCCCTTTCTCATCCTTATCTGCTAGCTTTCATAGTTAGTTTTAGTTTAGTTAAGTCAACCTCAGCTTAGTTGATTTTTAATCTAGTGTGATTTCAGTTATTTATGGTTGAATGTTCCTTTGTATCCTATGTAATTGATTTAGCTGTTACTCAGTAATGTAAAAAACAGTTCGCTCCATTTCCATTTTTCGAGTTCTTTCTTGTCTATGTTTTTGCTTCTCAATCTTTATCAGAATCAATAGTCTACCTTAAACCGTTATCTTCTTCTGAGTTAGGACATAAAGAGACTTTGAAGTCAGAACAAGCTAGAGCGATCAGAGCACAAATGATCAATGCGATCATGGAACCCACTACATCCACTATAAATCGAATTGGAAAACTCCATACCGAAGGCGCACCAGTGGTAGAAGGCACATTAATATTTCTCATGGTGTTTATGCCCAAAGCTTAATTCCATGTGATATGATTTTGATTGCGTATACTCCTGATAGCGGTTGCAAAGTGCCGAAGAGAACTGCATTTATAACCAATAATGGTTATGAGAAAGGCAAACATGATAAAAACTCTGATTCCATATGAATATAAAATTATGTTATATGCGCGCACAATTTTTTATTGGATACAGAACTTTCAAAAGAACAATTATTGAATGGGCACGGAATATATTCTTCGGATTTGTAGCTTTTGCCTGACATAAACCAGTAAACCAATCAACTGACAACTTGTTAATATCTCTCCTATAATGCTGATTTCAGGTCTTGAATAGATCCATTATATAATGCTTATTTAATGCCTAAAATTCCATAATGCTGATTTCTAATACTAAATAGATCCATTATATCATGTTTATTTAATGTCTAAAATTCCAGAAGGACGAAGAAAAGAGCTTTAATCTCCTTTCATCATGCCTTAACGAATCTATGAAACAGCCTACACGTGACAGTTGTACTCGGCATCATTGTATTTTCTGAGGTTACCTGTCTTAAAGAAAACCGTACATGTTTAATATTATTATATCTTATGAGGACTGGATATATTTATTCGCGGGAGACTCCAATATTTGATGACTGGAATATATTGCTAGAATTAATGAAGAAAGTTACAGTTAGTTGTTTAAGGATAGGATTGAGACTCTAAGATTAGGTTTCAGATCCTACTAACTAGGGAGTGGTTGAAACCATTGTGATAGTGTGAAAGCCTATATGTACTAAGTTGTTCTCCGGATTGAGTATAGTGTGTATTGTGATGTGTTTGTGTGTATTGTGATGTGCTTGGGAACTCTCCAGGGATCTCACCTAAAGAGCCATTTAATTAATAGAACATCAGATTTTATCATGGTACCAGAGCTACAGGATAGAGGGACTTGTACACTAAGTAGAGGATTTGAAAGGCGTAACGAAGCAAAAATCCTTGCAAGCGTTAGGTGCACAAATGCGTCATTCCCAAGTTATCAATCGTCACAGTTATCTTGTGTACAATTGCAAGGCTCTTCCTGAGACCACGTTGTATAAGAGCGCTGATTGTAAGAGAGGCGCTACATGAAGGCCGGATTGCAGAGGGATTGTGTTTTCTCTGTTCCCATGCCCACAAAGGCCTCTTTCCCCTGGCGCTGCTATTGCTGGTGGTGGAACCCTGTTTTTTATTAATTAATTAGAGGGCACACCCCATCTTGATCTGTTGTTGTTATTCCATTTGGATCCGGGGCTTCTTCCTGGTGATTGCTTACGCTTTCTTTGTTATTGGAGCAGCAGAATCAATTTATTGCCGGAGCTGCCGAGATGGCGAAATATACAGAATCGGTGGCTGCGAGGGCTGCGTGGTGGTTGCATGGTGACTACGCGACCATGTAGCTGTGCGTTTTCCTTTGAAAGCATGCTTGAGGTGGTTGTGGCAGTTGTGGCATGAGTAGAGGTTGCTGCATGGTATCCATGTGAAGGCCACAACAGAAGTACTGAGATCTGATTGTTGTGCGTAGTGGGTTGAGAAATCTCGTGGAGTGCTGCTGCTGATTGGGTTTCCTATATTGAGATTTTACCTTCATGGATCTCTCTCTGCTATCGGGTTTATGTTAACTCATTTTCTTATGATTAAATTTACTGATGCTATGGATCTTGCTTGAGTATGATGAATCTTGAATTTTTGTAAAAGAAAATGAGCTTCATTCGAACAACGGTTCAGATCGCCGAGTGAGTATTGTCAAGTTATGGTATGGGTTTGGAAAGGCGCTGATTCTTCATCATCGAGCTGGTGGACCTGATCTATGTCCATTGGTAGAACCTGATTTGGATATTGATAATTATCATCATGCATTCCAAACTGGCTATTGTATCCTTGGATGGTATTAACAGATTCAGATTGTCGTTGATCAAACTGCGGCCAACATGAAGGTAAAAATATCCTTACTCTTGAAATCGTGCGATTGAGTTGAAATCGATGATTCAAGGTTGATCTTGAGAGTTCCATTTTGAGTAAAGCTTTTGCTCCGTTTTAAAGTAATCTACCGTTTTAATATATGTTGAGGTGGCCCCTTGCATAATTAAAGTTTTTTTTCTAAATCTTTAATTAAAAATGTGGAGTTTATTTAAATTGAAGAACTCTACATAGAATTATTATTTGATATAAGGGGAGCATTTGGAAAGCAATGATCCAGTATTGCTACCAGCAGATTTGTCCTGGAAATTTAAATTGTTTGAGTAACCTAGAAGTTGCAGGTTGTGGAGATCTGAAAACCAATTGGGTAAATTTATCTTCTAAGTTATTATGAAAATGCGAAAGTTCGTGCTGATTTGAACCCATCTTCAGAAATATGTGCATCAGAATTAGATATTGAGAATGTTTCCAGCTTGTGAGAGGTCATTTTGTTGCTCGTCACCAGAGTTGAGGGCACTAAGACCTACGTGGCACATAAGCCACAGTCTACAAGGTTCTATAGTTGAAAAGCTCTCAAAGGGAGAAGTTTCCCACTGCGTGGTAACGGGGTTGTTGGAGCTCACTAGAGGACCATGTGGAGTCGAAAAGGAATCTCGAAATGAGACAAGTTAGACTTTAACAACATGCCTATATCTTTAGATATCTTTTGTTCTAATGATAATGATTTTCTCATGTGGGCATTTGGAATTAGCGTGGGTAGTATGTTCAAGTCATAAGCAATTTCAGAAAAACAATGTGGTTTTGTTGATGACCACGAGAATCAAGAGCCACAGTCCGTTGTGCAAGATCTTCTGATTGAAGGCACACAAGATGATCTTTAGAAAGGGTGTAAATAGGAACAAAGTGTTGAAGATCAATTGGACGAGTCACATGAAGCTAATTGTAAAGATGTGGAAGAAGAATACAAAGTTGGAGAGAATTTAAATTTTGATAATCTCATTAATATTTCTTTGTGTGCAAAAACTACAACAATGAAAGATGAAGACATCATAGCTGATTTTTATATGGTTGACACCGGAAATAGTGAGAGGGAAAATTCTCCTATCCAGCCTGTCATAATCTTGAGAAGGGTGAGAATAAGAGTTCAAGATTTTCATCACTAGGGATGAAATGAGGTAAAGATACATCACTAGCTCATGGAAACTAAAGTGAACATGAAACTTCATCCACAAATGAACAAGGGCTCTACTGCAAGAATACAAAAATGAAAGCTTTCTTTTTCACCATTATAAGCCTAGCTGAGACTGAGACCAACAGGCGTATGTTATTGTTCAGTAGCCTTTCTCCTTTAAGGGGGAGTGTTAGAATTAATTGAGAAAGTTACAGTTAGTTGTTTAAAAATAGGATTGAGACTCTAAGATTAGGTCTCAGACCCTACTATCTAGGGAGTGGTTGAAAGCACCCTGATAGTGTGAAAGCCTATATGTACTAGGTTGTTGTCCTGATCAAATATAGTGTGTATTGTGATGTGCTTGGGCACTCTCCAAGTATCTCAGCTGGAGAGCCACTTAATTAATAGAACATCATATTTTATCATATATTTGTATGTACATTAATTATTTGTAAATTTGATGAACAATGCATTATACATAGCTCGTGAAGGTTTACAAGTTGATTCGATGAACAATTTAAGTTGTTAAGAATTCGTGTAATATTATTTTGAAAATAAGTAAAAAAATATATTTTAAAATGTAATTTTTTTCCTAATTAGTTTTTTTAATGTGATTTTAAATTGTATTATGTGATATAATAATATCTTCAAAACAAAAACAATAATCTTATATATATATATATATATATATATATATATATATATATATATATATATATATATATATATATATATTGTATAATATTATTTTGAAAATTGAAAAAAATAAATATTTCAAAATGTAAAATGTAAAATGTAAATTGGTATTAATGTTCAGAACGGTTGGAGTAATCAACCCAAGGCCCGATTGATCATCCCAAGACGGAAACGGGACTGGGTACCGAGGACGAGAGGTCATCCTGTCAGGGTGATGGTGATCGATCCCAATTATGAAAGAACAAATGGATTGAGGAGTAATGACGAAGCTGGGACGCAAGGAAGCTTCAAGAAACCAAGGTGGCGGAGCGGCAAGGTATTCGGCTCTGCATGCATGCCAATAAATCGAAGTGGGATATTCATAGAGAACTGTAGTGCGGGGAAGAGAAGTGATAGGATTTTGGCACTGACGGGGGACGCGGAAATGGCGGAGGGTCACGACAGGGATGTTGGACGATGGACGAGGAGCAAGGAGGCCAGTCGAGAGGTGAAAGGCAAGAGCCAAGTCGAGGAGACCATGAGGAAGATTATGCTCAATATCTCAGATGATTCAGAGACGGATTTTGACATAAGGGATTATCTTGTGGACGAGGAACCCCGGCGAGGACAAGTAAACAAAGATAGTCGTGGAAAGGGGCTGAGGGATGAGGAAGAGAACCGGGTAGATGATGAGGAGTATGAGGTAGTAGGGGAGCGACAGGTGGGTGGTCGACGAGGGAGGAGACGGGGAATGCGTGGGCAGAAGAAGGATTTTGTCAGCCAGAGAGGCAAAGGGGGTCTGAGCGGATGAGGAGGAAGAGGGGGCAGGACTGAAAGAGCTAAGTTTGAGGAAGGGACTGCTAGTGAGGATAGAGGTCGGAAGAGAGGTAAAAGAGATATGAAAAAGAAATTGCAGGAGGCTGAAGAGGCTTATCATCAAAACACCAACCCAAATATTCGAAGGATTATTGACCATCTGGAAGAGGAAGCTATGCAGGAACATTCAGGGTCAGAAATGGAAGATTGGGAGTCGTATTTGCCTGATCCAGGACACACAAGAGGGAGGATGACATTATACAAACAATATTTGCATGTCTATTGGGGCATGAAAAGATTATTAGCTAAAGCACTCGAACATGTAGCCATGGAAATGGTAGAATTAGCTCAAGGTATACCTGTCATGAAGAAGGAGCTGAAAAACATTCAAGTTACCCTAATGATGCAAGAGAGGAAGATGGATAAGATCATGAAGTTACTTCAGGCAAATGGTGTGGGTGTCAAGACTGAGAACGAGGCCAATCTGGAGACTAGGACTTAGTAGCAGACGGAGCAGCTAAAAGGAGGTTTTGCTCTTTCAGTTTTGTTTAGATATGCTAGTTATTAATGAATCAAAAGACTCTTAGTTTGACTGTAGTACGAATAGATGGATATATAGCATGGATAGAAAGACTGATGGTATTCTATTTTTGGATGGCTGTTAAAAATTTCAGGTGGTCAAGAAACCCGGTTTCCCTTCGGGGCGGGTTGAGACCTGTCCATATGTATCTGCTTTTTATTTTATAGTAATAGAAATGAAGAATCTCGCCTTAGCTTACAAAAAAAAAATATGTAAATTGTTTTTTTTTCTAATTAGTTTTTTTTATGTGATTTTAAATTGAATTATATGATATAATAATTATCTTGAATATATATATATATTAATTATTTTTTATCATAGAATATCATGTGATAGTTGCTCATCGTTTTTTATGCAAATATTTGTTTATATTATCTTGAACAACCTAATATTATGTGATAAAAGAATTCTGATTTCACTATATATTTAAAAAAAAATCACAATATATTAAAATTTTAACATATTAAAATGTTAATAACTATAAACTTTTTATAATTTTCATAAATCAAATTCATTACTAAATTGATTTAAAGAAAAAAATAATAATTTCATATATATATATTCTTTCAGTATAGTTGTCACTTACTCTTTAAATATACTAGCATTGTTTATTTATTTAATAAAAAACATAGTTTAAGATGCT
The DNA here is from genome assembly GCA_031772625.1 of Pinus tabuliformis. NCBI lineage: Eukaryota > Viridiplantae > Streptophyta > Pinopsida > Pinales > Pinaceae > Pinus > Pinus tabuliformis. Next base: position 1,441,733,038 of record CM062820.1, read on the forward strand.
TATGGTTTGCTATACATGGTATCTTTTACCATATAAACTTGTAATTTTTATATAATAGTTTTCCCATCTCATCATTTTTTAAGGGTGTATTTACAGTCTAAGATATATTTGTCATACAACATGGTAAAAGTTTATTAAATACTACTCGGCTAAATAGATGCTAATGAGGACTTTTGTAAGTACATTAACCGAAATATACGAAATACTATCTTTAATATTGCTTTGTATTACGAAATGGAAATTTTATGACTATTTTGTGAGTACGTTCTATAATATGTGAAAATGGTCAATTAATATATTTTTATATCACATTAAGAATATTTTTATTATTAATTTATTTTGGGTTTCATTAATTTTTCTTGAGTGATAGATTTAGTATAGAAACTTATTTTATAACATTTTTATATATTATAGGTTAATTTTATGTTAACTATGAAAGAAATTTTTTGACAATCCATTATTGAATTGTTTTAATAATCATAAACAAAGAGTAATCAAATCTGTGGAGGTAGAAATATTTTCTTAAATTTGGGTTTGTAAGAACATGATATATCTAGAGTTAACAAAGATATATACTCATTTTTCATTTTCAGCCATTTTGAATATTGAATGAATTATACAAAACATCTCTCTTATTTGACCAACATTATATTCAACGTTTTTTAACAATAAGAAATTTTAAGTTACAATTTTTTTTCTTTAAGTGACATTGAAATAATTTATTTTTATTAATAGTTTGTGAAATTTAAGATTTCAAATCATATAGAGATATGTGGAGAGAGAACAACAATACATAATACAGTGAAAACCAAAATTGTATTGATAAATAAAATAATAGTATACTATAAAACATGCACTCGCCAAAATGGTGGTAGTTATTTCTGAAGGTAAAAAAATTGCAGTGACACAACTTGACAAAGGCTTTTCCAACATGCAATAATAATGACCTTTTAACATGAGGAAAAAACCCTATAGATCCAAAATGCTAAGAAGATGAAGCAACCGAAGTGATTAGTTGGTATACAAAATATCTGTTGTCGTAAATTTTGCATATAATGTCCTTTTGAGTGTCACAATAGCCCATTGGATAGAACTATCCCATGATTAAAACTTTTGGCTATGGCTAGAGCATGCCATGGAAATACCTGGTCCCTCTAATTCTCAAAAAGCATCCTTTAGGTCCAAAAAAATAACCCCAAAATTTTGGGACACAAAAAACCATAGAAAAGCTAATAGGAAGATAAAGAATCCTTTGACTAGTAGAAGAGGTGTGCAGTCATAGTTATTGACCTAGATTTGTCGTGTCCCCTTAATAACCAATGGTCTCCATTGTGTCAAATTCCCTCATGAGAATGGAAAACAGTTTCTAGATTTGGCATTTGGTGAGCTAACTTTCTTTGGGAAGAAACTACCCTACCTTGACAAGCCCATAGATTTCTATGTTCTTTGAATGTATATCCTTCATATCGTTCACCGTGATCTAATCCACTATAGCCTATTCAATGCAGTTAGGATTGAATTATAGAGGTAAATTTCTCAACTACCTCCAAGGTGTCCAATAGAGGTCGAAAATATGGTCACATCAACTCTAGACTGGATATTTGATGCAGGGCAAGGAAAGAGGGAATGCCTAATTTAAAATAATTTTTTGTTACATTTTTTATGATTGTTTGAAGTCCATATCAGAGTGGTATCAACTTCTTATGGGCACATATGAGGTTCACTTACTGTAAATGCAACAATATCATATCGCCAACCTAAATTTTGTGTGGAACCCAATGCTGGTCATGTTCGTATTTTTACTCGGTAGTAGATTTTTGTAGGATATCATGAACTTTTTGTTCAAGGTGTTGGATATTTTCTACTAATTTCTCTACTCTATCCACATGATATTTAATTTTCTAAGACCCTACCAGTAAATATAAAATGGAATTGTTGCATAAATTAGGGCCAATGGTTCGAACCCCAACCTCACATGAAAAGGGTTGTTGCTAGTAAAGTTTTGGAGGTATCAATTATAGCTATTCTGAACATATAGAAGGCTTTCATCCCATAAACATGGATTCGTGGAGTTGTGCATGTGCAAGATATCTACAATCATCTTGTTAACTACTTTTGTTTTTGCATCCATTTGGGAATGAAAGGTTGTTGATTTGGTAAACTCGGTATTCATTAGGGATTGTAGGCTAGACCAAAAGGTTGTGACGAACCTACTATCAATATCTAAGATAACGATCTATGGTAGCCCAAGATTAAACAAGACATGATCAAATAACTGGACTATGATATTGTTCTTGCATGATGCCTTATCATCCTAGAGAACCTATTCACAACCACAAACACATAATTACTAGCATGCGTAGTGGAGGTTGAACGTCACAAATAGTCAATGGAGAGTATATCCCAAGGCTTTTATGGAATAGATAGAGGAGTGTACAATTCCTTCCTTTTTATGGGTATTTTAGAAATGGCATAAAAAGTGTATGGTCTAATAAATCAGTGGACATTGTATTAAAGGTTTAGTTAGTGAAAATATTTTTGAGGTACTACTATTTTCTTCTCCCCACTTAAGTTCCCTACTACAAGACTATAATGTGCATCCCAAATTGTCTTGGAATTCTCAGCCGAAGGAACACAATTATGTATCATGTAGCACAAGATAATGTCTTGGAGGTTGAAGTTTAGAACGTGTTTACCTCGTATGAGCATCTTCTATGTAGCAACAAAGTTAAGTCACTATTGCATAACTATGAAATCCCAAAGGTCCCATTCCCACAAGAGTTAATAATTTTTGTTAGCACAACAACTAAGGGTTGACTGAGGAAGTCTAGAACATGGTTTTTGTAGACCTTCTTGTACTTTATCTTTAAGTGGGATTTTTGTAGGTATGTGAACCATTTTTTATGGTGGTCATTTTCGTAAAATTCTGTGTGCCTAGGTGAATTGTGTAGGCCTATTATGAAACTAGGTGATTGTATCCTTCCAAAAAATATAATGTTTTCACTCTCAATGTGCTTGCATATTGGAGTACATCTCCTAGGAATAGTTGGGGTATTTATGGATGATTATTAGAGAGAATTTCATTGAGATAGACTACTAGATATCCTTTATGACTAAGAAATACACCAATAGCATAGGTGGAGACATATATCTCAATCTCAAATTTTTCTGTAGGCCTAGCAGGGTAATCACTGGTGAAGATAAGAGGAATTACTTTAAATTAGTGAATTCTTTCTATTGTTCTTTAGAATAGGAAAACATAGCATTATCTCCACCCTTGATCACTTGAATTTCCAAGTGATATGAAAGGAACACAAAACAATCCTTTCATAAATATTACCAATGACCGAGAAGCTCTCGAGCTATGTTACATTCCTTGGGGCTCACTAATCCTGGATGATTTAGATCTTGGTTGGCTTCATAAACACATTGATTGCATCCATGATGTGTCTAAAATATTAAATTCGATACATAAAATATGAGAATTTATCCATGTTGACATACAACTTGTGTTGTTCAATGGTGCTTTGGATGAGTTAAAGGTATTGCAAGTGATCTTTCGAGGTTGTACAAAAGATGAAAATGTCATCTAAATATATAATCACAAAAGAGTTTGTGAATAGCCCCATGATATTATCCATTATCCTTTTCAAGGTTCTTAGAGAATTATTTGATCCAAAGGGGACAAAAAACCACTCAAAAGATTTAATTATATTTTAAGGTTGTCTTCAAATAGGTTATTTTTTAAGTGAGTGCAGTGAGAATAGGATTCTTAATGTTTTATAATCATTCTCATTAAAAATAACAAAAAATGTATATTCATTTTTTTATATGGTAGCCAACATACTTTATTTTTATTTTTATATTTAAAAAGCTGTGTGAAAACTTAAGGTTAAGTAAAAAAAGAAATTACACATCTCCCTCATATTGAGCTATAGGATGTACCTCATTGTGAAACACACATGATATTGAAATAAACTAGTTCATATAAATATTCAAACATTTAAATTAAGTTCTATATTCAAATATTTTTAAAAAATATAATAATTATACACTTTCTCGTTACATATAGAGAGAGAGACCTCTCCCTAAAGTTAATATAATACTATAATATTTATCATGGCCATGAAAATATCATATTTATGAATGAGAGTGACAGTAAATTATTTAAACCACTTTTTCTTCTTACAATATTGTAAGATCAACAATGAACTAGGCTATCTCTTAAAGTGAAATTGTGTTTTATAATAATTTTCATGAAAAATAAGCAAACATATATGTTCATATTTATTTTATATAATACCCCACATATATATTCATATTTATTTTATCTTATACTTAATATTAATTTTTAATTGAGAAAATACTTTATTTTTACTTTAAAAATGACCTAGGTTAATTCCAAATTAAACACATTAAAATTTACACAATTTCTTCATTCTAAAGTGTAAAATATAATAATATAATATTTACTTTTATTACGACAAAATACAAATAAAATAAAATATAACTAAAAAGAATAATATATATTTTAAAAATGTAATATACATTTTAGAAATCAATATAAAAAATATTATAATATTTATTTTATTTTTAAGATGTAACAATGTATTATATTTATTTTATTTATAACTTTATAATAGATAAAATTAATACAATATGTTATATTAAGATTAAAATAGATATTAATAAATTTAATATAAATTAACTAAATAACATTTATACATTAATAAAAATATATATATTTTTAATTTTTTTTTAATTAATTATAACATCAACCACGAAAATTAATATAAATTAATAAATTACATCCACATAAGTCTATTTTAACTTTATTTTTTAAAATATTAAAAAAAATCACCCGAAATAATTTTAAAAGTGAAATATATTATTTTTCACAACAATTGAGATGGTAGCATTCATCGCACTTATACATCAGATATATTTCTACCAAATATAATATAATAAGATACAAAATTATTAATATAATATTAGAAAAGGGAACCTTGATTAAATAATTTTTGCTTTTTAACGTAAAGAAAAATATAAAAATAAAATTATACGTATAATACTTTTAATATTTATGTAAATATGTTTATTGAGCTTTGAATATATGATGTTTGGGTGTATTTTTAAAATAATGTTTGATGTTAAATTTAGTTACTAAAAAAGCTTCAGTATTCCCATTTACATAATTAAAAATAACATTCGTGTAAATATGTCAATGGAGTCTAGCTATAGTGGTTGTGAGATGGAGTGTTATTCTTCCGCACAATTTCTAATTGTAACTATATTGTTAGCACAATTTATTTCATGCCTATATATGTTTCTTTAATGCTCTATAAGAGAGTTTGCATGTGGCTAAGATGACGTGACATCGTTAACCATGGCGTGCTTGTATGAGTTCTGCCAATCATACTTAGTTCTAGATACTATCTTATACATGATTGTTATGTGTAGGTTGTGGTAAAGGTTAGAATAGAAGATCATTTGTGGAATGATGGCTCAAGAGATGGTGAGCATGATGGCTGAATATATCACTATCTATTCATTGTAAATCGAATATGTGATGCACTCTCTTCATGGCTACCTAATGGATTATTTGAGTCATTCTTCTATAGTACTCTAGTATGTTGTTTCTATTTTAAATCAATGCAATGGATCCTTTATCTTTCTATCTAATTGTGCTTTTTGGTCTTACAAGTCACTATGGCTACACACTCTTGACACCACGGAAACACTCGAATTCATTAGACCAAGGTGGAGCTCACAACACACAATGGTGGGAATCCCTTTCATCACTTCTTTCTACCCACAATCAAACACCTCCTTGAAACGTTAAGTTACTAAATTATGAGGGAACAAGCATGTCACTCTGATGAGAAATTGAAATTCATGATTAAGCTTCTCATTCCAGGCACACACACCAATAGAACCTAGGACCCCATGTTCCATTATACCCTTGAACACTCCCAATACACTCAAAATTTTGTAGTGTGTGATTTTCTCACTAAAGATGTAGACAAAGTATAGCTTAGAAAGGGTCTTGACAATTAGGAAAATTGTAATCACCCACAACTTACTCTTTTCACTTGGTTGGGAAAAAAACATCATGTTGTCCCTTATATTTGAAGCTCCTCTATTCTTCAATGATAATCCCATCGATCTCAATAAACCCTTTCTCAAATTACATGGTCTGTTGTTATGAATATTTTGTTAACTTTTTGTGTCTAACATATAATGATTTAAAACTAACTCAAGTTCACTCTAATTTAAATATGATAATGATCCCCAAAATTATTCTCAATACACTCTTGATAATAATAACTAGTTTATGCACACTATATAATACAAAACACTTTATCCCTCTCTTATCTAAATACCTACTTAAATTGAACGCCGGGAAAAAATATCTTCATGACTTTTATATTGCTACAAATTTCTCTTGAACTCCCTTACTCTGACTTTAAATTTCTATATATATGAAACAACATTTATGACATGTTTTAATAGACATTATTTTAATGTATAAAAACCAATACATAAAAAGGACTAAAATTAAAATAACTCGCAAGTGTTCTTAGTTTAGTTTTTTAACCCGTGTTAATGTTATATGGGTGGCCTGAATTTCAACTTACGGCATAACAGATTTCTTTCACACATATATCCTCTTTCCATGGGTTTTCACAAAGAACATTTTCGAATTAATAGTTCATAACCTCTTTCGATATGTTTTCACCATTAATATATTTTGAATGCAAGGATGCTTAAGCCACAACGTAACTTTAACATTCCACAATTTTTGGCCGAATGGGAAGCAAAAAAAAAAAAAACACTTTAATTTGGAAGACAAAAGAAAGGATATTTGTCATGTACTCGAGACAATTTTTTTTAATATAAATAAAGTTTACCCATACCCACATTATATTGATTCGCTGCAAGGTGGTTTCCATACTTTATAAAGTTGATATTCATGCATTTCATTTGGTTCCAAGTATGCCCCACATGATTACTAACATTCGGGGTCTGTAAGCTTCCGGTCTTATCATTCAATTTCATTTGGTTATTTGGATAAGGCCGTATCGTTCCCCACGCAGAATTCTCTATATGACTTGTCTGGTGGAAGATTTGTCATGAATCCCATCCGTTGATTCATGTACTCCCTTCTGGTGTTCTTAGATTAACGATGTATAGTCGTTTGAGCTTTGATTACATGTTTTGAGTGATTGCTAGTTATTGAAGGTGCATTGACTCTCTGTCCCACCTGGTACGTGGCGTGGGCAGGTTGCAGCTACCTCCTCAGGATTACTCAAGCATCAACGGCTCCGCGACCCGAGTGTTGATCCAACAGCGGTAACAAGGACCTGCCGACTTACTCTACCCTTGACGCCAGCATATAGCCTCATTCTTGCATGGAAATATCTAGAGAGTCGCTTTGCCTCCTGTCTCGGCTGCAAGCTTAAGAAAACTCGATCCAGGGTTTGATTGCTGAGAAGAGGGTGCATGAGGTTCTGAAGCTACCCTCTGCTACCGAGTTTTCACCACCGGGTACTGCATGTGGGTTCATCCTATACTGCCTATTTTCCTCTTCTGCATCGTTTTTGTTTAGCGTATAGGTTAGCCATGTTTCATGCTCAGGTCTCCACAGTTTTTAACCCTATGGTCCCTTGTTCGCAGGTTCTTCCAACCATAACCTGGTTGCGGTTGGCACTGGATGGTGAGACACTCTCAGGCCGATATCCCTTCTGGGTATTCACTGGTATGGAAAAGAAACGTTTTACTTGTTATTAACTGGTTGAATTGAGGCTTCTATGATCCATAACAATTATCAGAAGAAATTTCGACGTAAATCACAATCAGAAAATCATTGTCAACGCGTTTCGAACCAACTAGTGTGGTTCATCATGAGGACGAGTTGAAGAAAACAGATCCAGCTTTGCATGTTAAATAGTCTGCGCAAAGCCTCCAACGGCTAACTTGACCAACGACTAATTTTGACTTAGGGATCAAAGTCAACAAACCATTTTAATAATTTAAAGGAAGTTAGTTAATTCGGTGACAATACCTTTAAGATATACCTAAAGTATAAATAAAAATAATTTAATCAGTGTTTAAGTTAGTTAAAAGGTATCATTTAAAAATTAAAAATTATAAGTTAATTGTAACTTTAATGGAATTTAGTTATATGGAAAAAAATGTAGATAATAGCTAGCTAGACTAAATAAATAATGGAACGAGAAAAAAATAATAAAGATTAAATTAAATAAATAAAATACAAATAAATAAATAAATAATAATAATAATAATAAGAAGAAGAATAATAATCAATAGATAAATAAATAAAATAAAAATTAAATTAAAAATAAATAATAATAAATAAACAAATAAAATTAAATTTAAAAAAAAAAAAAGAGAAATAATAATAATAATAATAATAATAATAATAAAATAAAACAAAAAGTAAATAAATAAATAATAAAAAAAATTAAAAAAATAAATAAAGTAATAAAAATAAAAATAAATAAATAAATAATAAAAATAAGAATAAATAAACAAATAAAAATAAAACATAATAAAATGAAATAAAATGAATAAATGAATAGATAAAAACAATATATAAATAATTATATCAGAATAAAATAAAAATAATAAAATAAAATAAGATAAATAAATAAAAAATGAAAAGAATAACAGAAAAAAAAAACGACATAAATTGAGAAGACGGAGAAGGACAGGAAAAAGACCATTAAAAGACTAGAGAGCAAAAAAGGATAAAAATAAAGAAAGGTCGAAAGGAATGAAAAGGGGGGAGAAGGAAAAGGAAGACTAGGAAGAAAGGGAAAGGATCCAACAGCTACTGATCTTCCAGTCCTCATCTCTATTGAGATTGTTAGGCCTTCTTTCAATCTCAATAGCTTCCCTGAATTTACGATGATGAAAATGAGAAACTTTGGCAATAACCTTGGCTTCCTCTATACACACCTGATGCTTGGTCTTTTCCGCATGCTCTGCTAACGCGGAAGACTTGGTTCTCCCATGTCTTAGGTCCGCTGCATGTTCATTGATCCTCTGATGGATGGAGCACCCTGTTTCCCTGATATAGGGGGTCCCGCAAGAACAAGGGATCAAGTAAACACCCTTCATGTCCTTAGGGTCCACAGGATCTTTCACCGATCGGAGGGATTTACGAATGGTGTTGAGGGGCCTAAAGGTTGAAGGAATATCATACCTCCTAAGGATTCGAGCAATCTTGTCAGTGGTTCCCTGGACATATGGAAGATGGACCCCTAGACGACACTCCTTCAGCTCTTTTTTAATAGACACATTTTTAGAGGCTTTAAGGAAAGCCTTCTGACCAAGGAGCCTACTATAGCAATTCTCAACAAAGACATTAAAGGAGATGGGATTTCTCTTTATCAAAGCTCACATGATCAGAAATCCTAAGGGCCCGAGTAGCGAGGGTGTTAAGAACACCCAACTTTTGAGGAGGGAAATGATGGGAATCAGCATGAAGATACTGCTCTATATGAGTTTTCTTTTGGAACACTGAGTGGGAGAGAGAGCCATTCTCCTTAGCTTTGATGTGGTCTCCCTTTCTACTTTCATCTCTATAAAGGAGGCCTTAGAAGTGATCTATCGTCTAACAAATCCTGATACCGCGTATCTAGTTGAGATCTGTCTCACTTCCACTTTCTTCTGTTTCGAGGGTGAGTTCTTTGAACAGACCTACGGTGTTTCCATGGGCTCCCCCCTTTCCCCTATTGTTGCGAATCTTTTTATGGAAGATTTTGAAGCCAAATCTTTAGCCTCGACTCGTCTCCTTCCCAAGCTATGGAAAAGGTTTGTAGATGACACTAATGTCATCTGGTCCCATGGCCAAAAGGAACTGGATCTCTTCTTCAATCACCTCAACTGTAAGTCCTCTGCCATTAAGTTCACCATGGAAAAAGAGGTTAATGGTTGCCTCCCTTTCTTGGACATTCTTTTATCTAAGAATAAGGATGACTCTCTCTCCCACTCGGTGTTCCGAAAGAAAACTCATACTGAGCAGTATCTTCATGCCGATTCCCATCATTTTCCTGCTCAAAAGTTGGGTGTTCTTAACACCCTCATTACTCGAGCCCTTAAGATTTCTGATCATGTGAGCTTTGATAAAGAGAAATTCCATCTCCTTAATGTCTTTGTTGAGAATGGCTACAGTAGGCGCCTTGGTCAGAAGGCTTTCCTTAAAGCCTCTAAAAATGCATCTATTAAAAAAGAGCTGAAGGAGCGTCGTCTAGGGGTCCATCTTCCCTATGTCCAGGGAGCCATTGACAAGATTGCTCGGATCCTTAGGAGGTATGATATTCCCTCAACCTTTAGGCCCCTTAGCACCATTCGTAAATCCCTCCGATCGGTGAAAGATCCCGTTGACCCTAAGGACATGAAGGGTGTCTACTTGATCCCTTGGTCTTGCGGGACCCCCCTATATCAGGGAAACACAGTGTTCCATCCATCAGAGGATCAATGAACATGCAGCAGACCTAAGACATGGGAGAACCAAGTCTTCCGCGTTAGCAGAGCATGCAGAAAATACCAAGCATCAGGTGTGTATAGAGGAAGCCAAGGTTATTGCCAAAGTTGCTCATTTTCATCATCGTAAATTCAGGGAAGCTATTGAGATTGAAAGAAGGCCTAACAATCTCAATAGAGATGACGGCTAGAGGATCAGTAGCTGTTGGATCCCCGCCCTTTCTTCCTAGTCTTTCTTTTCCTTCCCCCCGCCCCCTTTTCATTCCTTTCGACCTTTCTTTATTTTTATCATTTTTTGCTCTCTAGTCTTCTAATGTTCTTTTTCCTGTCCTTCTCCGTCTTCTCAATTTATGTCGTTTTTTTTTGTTATTCTTTTCATTTTTTATTTATTTAATTTATTTAATTTTATTATTTTTATTTTATTCTGATATAATTATTTATATATTGTTTTTATCTATTCATTTGTTCATTTTATTTCATATTATTTATGTTTTATTTTTATTTGTTTATTTATTATTATTACTATTATTATTATTTATTTATTTTTATTTTTATTTTTATTTTTTATTTTATTTATTTATTTACTTACTTTTTGTTTTATTTTATTATTATTATTATTATTTCTCTCTTTTTTTTTATTTAATTTTTTTTATTTATTTATTATTATTTATTTTTAATTTAATTTTTATTTTATTTATTTATGTATTTATTATTATTATTATTATTAGTTTATTATTTTTATTTATTTATTTATTTTATTTATCCGTATTTTATTTATTTAATTTAATCTTTATTATTTTTTCTCGTTCCACTATTTATTTAGTCTAACTAACTATTATCTAATGTTTTTTTCCATATAACTAAATCCCATTAATGTTACAATTAACTGATAATTTTTAATTTTTAAATGATACCTTTTAGCTAACTTAAACACCGATTAAATTTTATTTATTTATATTTTAGGTATATCTTAAAGGTATGGTCATCGAATTAACTAACTTCCTTTAAATTATTAAAATGGTTTGTTGACTTTGATCCCTAAGCCAAAATTAGCCATTGGTCAAGTTAGCCATTGGAGGCTCTGTGCAGACTATTTAACATGCAAAGCTGGATCTGTTTTCTTCAACTCGTCCTGATGATGAACCACACTGGCTGGTTCGAAATGCATTGGCAATGATTTTCTGATTGTGATTTACGCCGAAATTTCTTCTAATAATTGTTATTAACTTTTTTTCTTTGTTAGAAGGCTGGCTAAAGTCGGCGGACCCTTCCGTTAGAGTTCGGTTTCCATGGCTCGCATGGCTCACTGTTTAGTAACCCAGTTGGGGTCTCGGTGGGTATTCCTGTTAAGGCTATATTTTTTGTTTATATAACAGAACTTTAAGGGAAGGAGGCTTCTCAATTCCTCGTTCTGTTCTATTGAGCCATTCGGCCATGCATGTAAATTATCTGCTAGTTCTAGCAGACCCTCTTTAAGAATTTCAGGGTGACCTCGTGACATATTTCATATCTTGGCTTTAGTATAGAATTAAACAGGAATTACTGTCTACTTTATTTGTTTTCCACATTGGATATGCATGGCAGTCCTATTTGGATGGAACTTGATTATATCACAATACTTTTCTTTCAATGGTTTTAGACTCTGGTTTGCGTACCTAACTATTGATGCTGTTATGAATTTTTTTTATGGAATTGGTTAACTCTGTTCCCAGAAATGTTATGATTTTTTTATCAACTGAAAGTCTCCCTGATGTTTTAGTAATGTAATTTATCGGGTTCTTCCTTTAATTCATAATTTACTAGTATGAATGCCGTTTAACTGTTTAAAGGGAAGTTGTCTCCCAGTCGAGGCTCGGGTTTCATCTCGGTACTTGAGAGTGGAACGTTGTCCCCTAGAAGCAATCATTTCCTTTCCTCGGTTTGTCTCTGTTTGAATGCCTGTCATGCTTGTGACCCTTATCTTGAGATCCCAACGACCCCCTTTAACTAGACATTTCATGTAAGGTACCAGAGGGCAAAGTCTCACTAGACTAACCCTCGTCGATTCCTAAAAATGAAGGTTTTCCTCTCTGAACGGTAATTTCTACTCCAGGCCTGAGTTATTATTTAAGGAAAAATCAATGGATGCTGGTATTCCCTCAATCGATTCAGGGCATTAGATTTGGTAATATTGTCTTGATTATTTCCTTGCATGTAATTCATAAGTGCTAGAGATGTCATAGTTTTATTTGTCAAATAAAACCCTCGCTATACAGCCGCCTATAATTGTGACAGTCTAATTCCAACATACCGCTATAATTGTTCTGCATTACCAAAATAGTAGTCACCCTCCTATTCCACCGCTATTCTTTTCTTATATTTTTTTAAATAACATATATTGACTGTAAGATAGGTTATGTTTCATTGGCCTTCTTTCTCTCTCATATGACACAAACACTGAATGCTCGTAAGTCTTAGGATTTCTACAGTGAGAATAACCTAATACAATACTTATAATGTAGTTAACTTAACACAGTACTTTATAGGGAAGTAATTTTATATAATAATATTATTCTACCCAAATTACTTGCAGAATAGTTAAGAGTTTTCTTCATTTACCTGTACTGTTGCAACTTACAAGTACTCCAGAAGCTGGGCATTCTCTGTTTCTCCCACTTCTGACTGCCACCCTACCTTGAGATTCATCTTTCGAAACTAGAATCTCTCCCCTAGCTCTTGTCGGACCACATCCCTCAGGAAGTCATTGTCACTTTCATGCTTGGCTATCTGGTCATCACCAAACTTAGCCTCCTTTTTCTTTTTTTTTTCTCTCTCTCTCCTGCCTGTCCCTACAGCGCAGTGCTTCCTAACTCCTTTTTCCTCCAGAACACTTTCCAGTTAAAAAATAGTTAGGGTTTCATGGGAAGACAACAACTGTCTTCCTGAGAGATTGCCAGATTTTAAATAAACACATTCTTTTAAAAACAAAAAATATTATTAAATTCAATTAGATAATAATAATCAATTCAGTTTACCGTTTTACCACAACAAAGTCAAATATTTACATTTTAACTTGGGGCATCACATCTTCCCCCCCAAAAATTAGACATCGTCCCGATGTCTTATGGCCATGAATAGCCCTGGATAAGACCTTTTCATGAGTTCTTCATCTTCCCATGTAGCCTCATCAGGCTCGAAGTGCTGCCACTACACTTTAACTTGGGTAATAGCTCGTTTCCGCAGCAGCACTTCTCTCCGGTCGAGGATGTTCAATGGTTCGACCAAGATTTCGCCTTCCGGTTCGACCTGCAAAATGCAACATCCTGAGTCAGTTTTTACTTTTAGAAGGAAACATTTGAACTGATTAATTGGATATAATTTTCACCTGTATATCCTGCGATTTGATTATATGTTTGAGATCATAAATGTATTTCTTTAACAAGGAGACATGGAAAACGTTGTTGACCCGTATGTGGCTTGGAAGAGCGAGCTGGTAGGCTACCAGCCCAACTCTTGCTAAGACCTAAAAGGGTCCACAAAATCGAGGGGCCAACTTAGCACACCCACTCTATTGTAATGTGCTCATTTTTGCCTGAAACCGCACATATACATGATCACCGACTTGATATTCCTTAAACTTCCTTTTCCGATCGGCAAAACTCTTTTGCTTATCTCGGGCAGCTTTTAAATTAGACAGTACCTTTTTTACCATTTCTTCCATTTCCCCAAGCATTTTCGGCCCCAACATTAATTTGTCTTTTGGTCCACCCTAGCTTGAGGGTGTGCAGGTAATCTTCCCACTTAGTCAGTTGCTGCATCACATATGCCCTTAGCATATCTTCCACCACCTGGTTCACCCGTTCTGTCTAGCCATCAGTCTGAGGGTGATACGCTGTACTGAAATTTAGCTGAGTCCCTAATTCTGAAAACAATGTTTTCGAGAAGACCGATGTAAACTTAACATCATGGTCTAAAATTATCGTTTTTGGTATTCCATGCAACCTAAATATATTCTGTATAAAAATATGGGTGATCTGCACAGCTCTATAAGTAGACTGCACAGGTATAAAATGCGATGATTTGCTTAATTTGTCCACCACCACCATGATGGAGTCGTTATTTTTCCTTGTGTTGGGAATACCTGTTATGAAATCCATAGAAATGGTCTCCCACTTCCATTCCGGAATGGGTAACGGTTGCAATAGCCCCACAGGGTGCTAGTGTTCTGCTTTGATTTGTTGACATTCTAAACAATGTGCCAAGTATTCTGCCACATCTCTCTTCATACCAGGCCAACAATATTCTTTTCAAAGGGTAGTGATTATTTTCTGATATCCTGGGTGTCCACCGTAGTGGCTGATATGAAATTAATCAAAAACCAGATTCTTGACACTGTTCTGATTGGGCACATATAGCCTCTTCCTATAGTACAACATTCCAGCATCATCTACCCCATAATCTCGCTGATTTACTTTGTTGGTAAGCTATTGTACTTGTTGTTTTATCTGTTGGTATACAACATCTTTCTCTCCTACTTTTTTAATCGTCTCCTCGAAGGGGATCTTCCATTCACTACAGGTAGCATATAAGCACTGTAATTTTTGACTTAACGCGTCCGCCACCCAATTACCCTTCCCTTTCAAATGTTTTATTTCAAAGTCAAAACCACTTAAGAAATCCACCCACTATGTCTACCTGGCATTTAGAGTGGGCTGGCTAAAATAATTGGTCAGACTGTGGTGGTCCATCAGCAATAAAAATTCTCTTCCCATAAGGTAATGTCGCCACATCTTCAAAGCGTGTATGACGGCTACCCATTCTAAGTCATAAGCGGAATATTTCTGCTCATGTTCTTTTAGCTTCCTTGACTCGTAAGGGATTACCTTACCTTCTTGCATCAACACGCCTCCGACGCCTTACTTGCGTGCATCAGTGCATACCACATAATCCTTATTGGGGTCAGCTATGCTCAGAATAGGTGCGTGGTGAGAAAATGTTTAAGCTGCTCAAAACTTGCTTGGCATTTTAGGGTCCACCTAAAAGCTATTCCCTTTTTCTATAAAGAAGTAATAGGGTGTGCTACTATCGAGAATCTTTCTACAAATCACCTGTAATAACCGGTTAGTCCCATGAAGGATCGAATGTCTACCACATCTCATGGTGCAGGCCACTCCATTATGGTCTTTATCTTTTTAGGGTCCACTGCGATCCCTTCTTTTGTGATTATATTCCCCAAATATTGTATTTCCTCCTGAAAGAAGTCGCATTTGCTGAACTTGGCATACAACTAGTGTTCTCGGAGGGTTTGTAGCACCAATCTAAGGTTCTCCTTATGTTCCTCCATGATGTGAGAATAGATAAGTATATCGTCAATAAAGATTAGCACAAATCAATCCAAATATTGATGAAATATGTTGTTCATTAGACACATAAAGGTTGCAGGGGCATTAGTTAACCCAAAGGGTAGCACCACAAACTCATAATGCCCATACCCTATTCTAAAAGCAGACTTAGCTATATCCTCATCCTTAATTCTGATTTGGTGATAACCGGAGCGCAGATCGATCTTGGAAAATACTGTTGCTCCCTTTACTTGATCAAAAAGTCCATCAATCCAGGGTAAAGGATACCTATTTTTTATGGTCAATTTACTCAATTGACAGTAATCTATACACATATGAAGAGTCCCATCCTTTTTCCTCACAAACAGTACCGGAGCTCCCCAGGGAGACACGCTAGGACGAATGTAATTTTTGTCCAGCAGTTCCTGCAACTGCATATTTAACTCTGTCAAATCAGGTGTCTTCATTCCGTAAGGTGCTCGAGATACCGGGGCTTCCCCTGGTACCAATTCGATAGTAAAATCTATATCTCTTTTAGGGGGCAATCCAGGAATCTCCTCTAGAAACACATCTGCAAAATCTTGTATCACAGGGATGTTTTTTAATGCAGCTGTTTTATCTTTTGAGTTAGCATAGCGTACTTGAATGGCATACATCTGACACCCTTTCCTAATACATCTTTCCAACTGAGTGGAAGTTATCGGCCGAATCTGCATAGGTCACCTAATCCCCTGCATTTCCTGTTGTTTTCCAAGTTCATCCCTGTAATAGATAGTCTTAGTTTTATAGTTGAAGAGGGACCAATTTTTTTCTAGCCAATCCATACCAATTAGAATGTCGTATGAACCAAGGGGAAGCACATTTAAATCTGCTAACACTAGCTATCCCGCTATCTGTAAAGGGCAGTCATTGACTTTTGCAAGCACTCGTCTCTTGCCCCCTATAGCCAGCTATACTAGCCAAGGATTCTTGAATTTAACGGGTTGTAGCTTACAGTGCTCTACAACCTTAGGAATAATATAACCTAATGTGGCTCCAGGGTCAATTAAAGTAGTTACACTAAGGTCTAAGATTTTACCTTCGAATTCCACAATAGTTGGTTGGTACTCCGCCTGACGATCTTCTAGGGCAGCATTAATCCTTGGCAGACTACGTCCCACGTCACTGACCGTCGATGCTTCATGGATCTGGGAACTCTGTTCGATTCCCTTTCATTGGGGGCAGTTTTTGATGTAATGAAGTCCACCACACGCCCAACACTGCACGGGGGGCCTTGTTGTCCCTTCGTTGTCAAATTTCCCAGATGGCTCACTGATCCTGGACTCACCCATTGGCTTTGACTTGAGGGGGCCTTTCTGTAGATTTTTACTATTTTTCCCTTTTTCCAAGCCCTTACTACCTCCACCTCGATTCCCTTTATTATTTCCAGCCAACCTACTGTTCCTCTTATCAGTCCATCTTTTACCTGGTGTTGTTGGGAAAAGTATCCAATATGGAATGCCCCTATCCCACTCTAAGAGGTGATAGTGCCTTAGCAACAAACAGGTAAACTTATTCGAGTATTCTTCTTTATAAAATGCAAGTAAGGAAGAAGGATCTAACTAACCTGTATCTTCCGCTAGTTTGTCAATCCAAATCGTTCCTCTCTTCAGTAGCTCCCAGCTTCTTGCTCCTTCACCGGCCCAGCTTCACCGAATTCCTGCAAGATCACAAGAGAGAGAAACTACACAAAGATACAGATATACATTCATAAAAAGCTCAAGATCAGATTAAGCTAAACATGTAAGCATAACAAAACATCATTGGTATACAACATGTAGGAGAAACTCAAATAGTTTATTGATAAGATAATAAAGTCTGAGAAGAGATACAACCAAGTGAGTTCCGATCCAGCATCTACCTCCCAGCAAAGGAATCCCTTCCTCTCCTCCAACAAAGCATAAACCACCCAATGTGCTAATGTCAATCTCAAACCAACAACAATTCTCTGCAAAATACCAAATTCCAGCCTCCTGAACCTCTGGGTGAGAGATCCATATATAGATGTGAGCAGAGAGGATGAGTCAGCTCATGTTTTGACTTGTGGCTTCTCTCTATCAGTTCTTGCTTCCACTTGGAGGTTGAGAACCTCTTACTCATCACTAGTCGAATTCATTGAGGCAAGTGTCATTGGAGAAGATTCTGGAAGTTTCCAGGGTCTTTCTACCTCGTTGAATGAACTTGTCATTTGTCATTTCCCACTCAGCGCACCCTGGTAGTGCTTCTACCTACGTTGCAGTGCACCTAGCCAGTGTAATCTCTGGATTTCAGTGCAGATAGCTAGTGGAGCCTCTGAATTGATCCTGAATTGACTGTTTCTGAGTGGTTTTTGGTGGAGAACTTCTGGGAGAAGCTGTCTTTGGTTGACCTTGTTCCTTTAGGGGTAGGAACAACTAATTTAGGGACTTTGGATCCCTTGGATTATGGAAATTTCATGCTCAATGCTGTAAGGCACAAAAATGTCTATAACAGTTGCCCCCTAAAGTATGAGGCCGTTTATCGAGTGAAATGCTTTATTAGGAGGATCCGAAGTTCTTCCAATGCTGGGAGGAGACCTGTAATAAGATACAATACAATACATTATTTTTCATATTGCTTTCATGATCTAGCTGAGGCGGGCATTCCCATTCTCAGCTTTATAAATTCATTTTTGTGTATATAGGACAGACAATTGTCTGATGATAGACTGACGATTCTGCTGAAATCATCATCCTTTGGTAGGATGATTGTCTGTGCTGCAATGTTGTACATGTCAATGTCTTTATTTTTCCTGAATATATATCACAGCCCGGATGGATGAAACTAGATTTGGGGTCTTCAAACTCGTTCGATCTTCACTCTAAGTACAAGTCGATCCATGTGAGAAATGTTCTGAAGTCGAACATGGAAAGACATCGCTTGATTACCGGTCAATGAGGTAAACCATTAACAAGCGTGAGAGGAATCACCGATAATGATAATGACCCTCAAGGTACTATAGTACAATTCATGTGGTGTGAATAAAGGACTTGGCGTCGAACACCACGCAAAATCTTTCGGTCGAAGGTCATTGATGTATACCTGTCGCCGGAAGTGAGAAACTTGCCATTGAGGCATGCAAGCTTCAAAGTACTGAAGGGTTTGTTCCTAGATCAACTTCTTGGATAATGAGCTGATGTTGACAAGAAGCGATCCGTCAAAGGAGGGCCTTGATGTATCCCACATCAGTGACATGGAACGGAGCAAATGATTTTGATGGAGGTGAAAACGATATGATGATATATGGTTCAGGGTGGCGGTCATGAAAAGATGAAGGATAATGTATGGTAGTGGATGGGACACGGTTGACTTCTCTGGATGACTTCTCTTGAACATATCGGCAACACTTGTGTGATGGATTGGTAGCATTTACCCCAAAGGTGGATGGTATGGCGAGACCATGGTGATGAGACCGGTGAATGAAACAACCCAACCCAACTCAGGCACGGAGTGGAAGTGTCATGTTCAAGAGCGACTTGCTACTAATAAAGTTCTTTGAGTTTCTTCCCAATTTTTTCCCCAGTCATTGCTGACCAGTACCTCTTTATTTTTGTCAAGCTTGAGGAGGATAACATATGCTTGTTCTATAATTTTCCCTTCGGGCAAACCCATCGCTATGTTTTAACGAGCCTAGCGATAGTGAAACTCGTTCTCGTCTAAAGACAAGTTTGTCGCTATTTAATGCTTTTAACGAGTCTAACGACAAAGATAACTCGGTCCTTTTCATTTTTAGAGAGTCTAAAAAGGTACGTAAAGTCAACTCCGAAAGTCCTTTTTCTTCATCTAATCCCTTAAGTCCGAAAAAGTATAAAACAATACAGAAGGGATGAATTTTCTATAGTTTTAACGAGCCGAACAAAACAAGCGCTCGATCTTTTTGTGCAATAATCCCTCAGGTCCAAAAAGATTAAAATCTAGAGGAGGGATAGCACTTCCGGTTGCTTTAACGAGCTGGAAGGCCAAAACTCGGCAATCTTTTCATATTTTACGAGTCAGATGAAAAGAGCTTAAAGAAGACTCGTCTTTTGAGGAACGAGTGATAAAACGGGTTAGTAGCTGATTCCAGGTAAAGGTTGGAATTTTCCAATCACGGCAGTGTCACAAGGATGGCTAGTGAAATCACTCTTCGCAGCTGTTCCTCAAAATGGGTAAAAAATCATATGGAGGTGAACGATCGTCCAATGGAAAAGTGGAGGTGACGGCGCAAACACGACCAAGGCTTTAATGGCTGATAATGTTACATTCACGGTGGTTATTTACCGGAAGATCATTTTTTAACGAGCTTAAACGCGGAAAAACACTTCTCAGTCTTATGTTTATTTTTTAACGAGCATGAACTATGTGCTAAAACTGCTCGATCTTATGTTTATTTTTTAACGAGCATGAACTATGTGCTAAAACTGCTCGATAACATGGTCTAATTTTGATTTTTTACCATAACTAGCTTTGCCCTTTTCAAAGATAGTACTGTACCTTCAATTGCTGCATCAAACTAGTTAGAAATGAATAACATTTGCTTGAAAATGAGATTAAAACCCTAATATTTTGCTTTGAACTACGTAAAAAACAATTAAAAAGTGTTTTTACCTCTCATTTTACCATTTCATTTGAACTTGGTTTGTTGGAGCTTTGGAGGTGCCTCTTCCCCCTTGATTTTCACCAGCTGATTTCGGGAGATTCCGTGGATGATTCTCGGCGCCGTCTAGACCAGGTAGGAGCTAAACCTGAGCTCTTTCATTTCATGGTTTCGTTTCTGCATTCTATGCTTGTTTTCCTGTTTTTATGAGCCTCTGGGGTTTGATGCGGTCTCTCTGCCATCAGCGCACCCAGTTCACTCGAAACCTGCGCTGAATGTCAAGTTGTATGAAGGTAGTTTGACGTTCAACGCAGGTGGAAAATTGGGCAAGTGCGCTGAGCGCAGAAAAAGAGCTTTGTTGCATAGTTTTTGATGAAATTTTTGCCAGTTTCTCATCAAATTCAGGATCTAACTCCTCTCATGTTTGTTTTTCAGAGATATTGGAGCAAAATGACCCTTACATGGCGAGAACGAGAACATGAAGAAGAAGACATGATTGCCCTACATGATCCTGTCACGGTGAACGCGCTGCGGAACTGTGGCCTGCTGAAGTTCTTCCGTATCTCTAGCATGAGACAACAGATCTCCCTACTGCAGTATTTGCTCGACGCTTGGGATCCTGTCAACCAAGTATTTTAGATTAGGGGCAAATCTATCCCCTTGACCGCAGTAGACATTTACTTCTTGATTGGCTTGTCGAGGCGGGGTGCCCCCATTTCTTTGTCACGTTCGACCCGAGGGAGTGAATCTGTGAGAGATTATGTCCGCCAGTATTGCAGGGAAGGATCTCAGCCGAGCAAAGACGGTAAGATCGTTATCCGTGAGATTGCTGACAGGTCTCTCAGGTTTATCTTGTATACTATTGGTAGGATGGCCGGTAGTGCGTCTCTTCACGTAGCCAACAGATCCTATGTGCAGCATGACTTGGAGTGCCTCCAACCGAAAATATTCAACTGGTGTGATGCAGTACTTCTTCAGATGAAAAGTCAGTTAACCAAGGTAAAGGACGGGACGCTGAAGAACTTTGGGTTTGGTTCTATTTTGACCGCCTTTGATTTGGAGAAGATACCACTGATGCAGCCACAGTACATTGCACTCGACTTGCCTTCTCCTACTGAACCACGAATGTAGAGATGGGTTGATCACATGTCTAGGCATGCCGGTCAATCTCATATTTCTTTCACTGATACCTTCTTCAGGTGGTTCGAGCGTCAGGAGATGGTCTATTCCGAGTATCCATATGTTGGCATGGACTTCCGGGACGATCCAGATTTGGTACTGCCGAACGGCGAGTAGTGGGGCGCTATTGGTAAAATCTTCAACCATATCACTGTTTACTGTTTTTATTTATAATGTCCTTGTGCTTTATTCTATCAAGAATTTAATCAAACTCATGTGTGCATGCAGATGTTGGTCCTGTTCATCCAGCAGTTCGCCCGAGAGCGCCAGCCGCCGCCCCAGCAGGGGAAACTGCTGGGAGGGTTATTCTTCGTGACCTTGATGTGGCCGAGACCCTTACAGCTGTGCAGGAGTAGGTTGAGAGCCTTACTCTCGGCATTCCAGATGTGAGGATCGACGAGTTACCTTTACAGTTGCAGCGGCATACTACTGGTGTGCCTAGACGATGGACTCGTCTCTTACGCATGATCGCACAGGTCGTGACGTGCTATCACGAGCATCACTAGACTAGGGTGCCCCCTAGCATTTTTGAGTTTTTGGGTCATATGACCGATTTTGTCTTGGTTACAGAACATTATATGTAAACCGTAAACAGCTTATATATATATATCTATATATATATATATATATATATATATATTGATTTTCGGGGTTTTATTCTGGTTGAGTTATATGATCCATATGTAAAACATTGATGATGTGTTTCTTTTTATAAATTTCGCAAATGTATATCTAACACATAGTTTGCTAATGAGTCGGTTAATGTGTTTAAGTTTCTGGAAATATGCTGGTATTGAATTAAATCAAACTGTCTTTCCAAAATCTTAATCCTTAGAAACATGCGATAAATGGCTGGATTTCGGACGGAATATATACCATTGAGTTGTAGTATTACGAGTTGTGAGTCTAGCCTGACGATTAGTCGGCGTATACCATGGGTGATGGCATCAGAGAGTAGTTCTATCAACGCGCTATACTCAGCGATGTTATTCGTTGATTGCCCAATACATACACCTCTGAAACTTACTAACTCGTCGCTTGGATAAAAAATGGCCCAGGCTGCGGAGGACAGGTTCCGCGAACTACGACTCGCTCCGTCGGCATATCCAACACATGTCTCCAAAAGGTTTGACATTTGCAATAAATGTAAAAAGGTGGATTACTCGACCAAAACAAACATTTTAGCGAAAACAAAATACAACAAGAGCATACTGGTTACTATTTAAGCATAGTAACGCTTGAGGTACAACCCATTACGGGGTTGCGCCAGTGGAATTCCGTCATAATCCATTAACTTGTAGGCTCCTTTTGCTAACACTCGTTTAACAATATAGGGGCCCATCCATAAAGAATTAAATTTACCTGCTCCCAATTTGTCGGATTCTTGGTCGTAAAGCAAGACCAAGTCACCTTCTGAGAAGACACGGGGTTTGACATTTTTGTCGAACTGCGCCTTGACTCGTTTCTTATGGGCTTCGTTAGCCAACGCGGCATCACGACGGGTTTCATCCAATTGGATTAATTCCAAGAAACGGGCCTCTTCTTCTGAAGTTTCGGGGAGGAGATCAATTGCGAGTTTAAGAGACGAGATTTCACACTGGACTGGTAAGACTGCTTCCAGGCCATATACCAGTTGGAAAGGTGTGAACCCGGTCGCATTCCTTACCGATGTTCGGTAGGCCCACAAGGCTGAGTACAGGATTAGGTGCCACCTTCTTTTGTGAACTCCGATCATCCTTTGCAACATACGCTTCAGGACCTTGTTGATCGCTTCAACTTGTCCGTTGGCTTGCGGATAATACGGGGTAGAGCTGTCGTGAGATAGCCCTAGCTTGGCAGCTAATTCAACCATCATGTGATTGCGAAAATGCGATCCATGATCCGTAACTATAGCCTGTGGTATGCCGAATCTGGCGACTACATGATTCAAAAAGAAAAGGGCAGTTGTTTCACCAGTGTTATCTAATGTAGGCATCGCCTCGGCCCATTTGGTAAAATAGTCAACGGCGACTATAATATACCCATGCCCCCCGGTCAAGGTGGGGTTACATGTCATGAAATCGATGCCCCATTTGGCGAAAGGCCCAATAGAAACTATTGGCTGTAAAGGTGCGGGTGGTCTTCTGGTTTTGCTATCAAAAATTTGACAAGCATGGCAACTTCTGACTGCGGTTATGCAATCTTTGAACATGGTTGGCCAGAAGTACCCTGCTCGTAAGATTTTTTGTGCTGTAGCATATCCAGATTGATGCCCCCCACACGCGCCTGAATGACACTCATTCAGGGCTTTTTTGGCCTCCTCATGGGTGAGGCACCTTCTCAGAATTGTATCGATACCACGACGGTAAACCGTATCACCGACGATCATGTAGTCTTTTGCTTGGTATCGTATACATTTTTGTTCTGAGTGAGAGGTGTCAGGCCTGAACTTTTGGGTTTGGAGATAAATTATTATATCTCCATACCACTCATTGCTTGTAGATATCAGAAACAAATTCTCGTCCACAATTGATTCTTCGGATGTTTCATCGTTGGACGACGACGATGGGAGATCGCCTAATAATTCTGCAAAAACTAGAGCTTTCTTTGATTTGGATTTTACAAATTCCCGATCAAACTCTTGAAGGATTGCTATCCATTTTGAATATTTGCCCCCCAGCAACTGTCGCGACAATATATAAGTCATGGGGTTGCAATCAGACAAAATGGTAGTTTTCCGAAAGAGGACATAGTGTCGAAACCTTTGTATTGCTTGAACAACTGCAAGCGCTAGTTTTTCAACGTAAGAATATTTACTTTCTGTATCATTTAAGTTTCTACTTAAATAATATATAGGGTGTCCGATTCCATCGACGTCTTGAACTAAACCATTGCGATGGTTGTATCTGCTGCAGCCAGATACAGGTTAAAATCTCTTTGATAATCGGGGGCGTACATTAATGATGCTTTTATTAAGGAATCCTTTAAAGCATCAAAGGAAGCTTGCGCAACCTGATCTCAGACGAAGGGTATCTCCTTTTTCAAAAGACGTGTATAACCTTTAGCAAGTTCGGCGTAACTTGGAATGAACCTCCTTAGAAAGTTTGCTTTCCCTTGGAGTTTCTGAATCTGAAGCAAATTTGAAGGTGGAGGCAAATTGATGATTGCCTGGACCTTGCAAGGGTCGAGACGAATCCCATCTTTTGAGACTACAAAGCCAAGTAAACGACCAAAACTGACGCAAAATACACATTTGTCTGGATTGAGTCGTATCTTGTAGTGTCGGCAATGTAGAAATATTGCTCTTAAATGTTGCGGATGATCAGTCCGCTTTCGCGAATGAGCCAGAAGGTCGTCGAGGTATGGTTGAACGATGTTCTTGATGTCATGGAAGGCATAATTCATTGCCCTCTGAAACGTCGCCCCTGCGTTCTTTAAACCAAAGGGTAATTTTCGATATGCGAATGTGCCCCACGGACAAATGAATGCAGTCTTTGACTGGTCCTGTGGGCGGATATTTATTTGATTATACCCAAAAAATCCATCCATGAATGAAAAGATTTCGCATCCGGCGCATTCATCAATTATCTGGTCGATGAAGGGTGTAGGGTAGTTGTCTTTCGGACAAGCTTGGTTTACATCCCTGTAATCGACACACACTCTAATTGTCCCTTGTTTCTTCATAACAGGGACAATATTCGATACCCAATCGGTTAGAGGAACTGGGTAGATGAAACCAGCATGGAGAAGTTTTTCAACTTCTGCCTTAATGGCAGCAGCTTTCTTGGGGTGCACCTGCCTGAGCCCTTGTCTTACCGGTTTGACATCTGGATACATCTTAATTTCGTGTTCAACGATACTCGAGTCAATGCCTGGAATTTCATCATATGATCAAGCAAAGACATCTCTGAATTCGCGAAAAAGAGTGTTATATATTTCCAGTTCTGAAGGAGAACAACCTTTGCCGACATAAATATTCTCTACAACATTCGTTTTAGTCGAGATATTTATGGATATAGTCTCTTCAATATTGGATAAGTTTCGCTCGGAATCCACCGTATTTACAGTATTTGATAAGAATTCAAAAACTGTAGGGTGATAAAGTTCATCTTGAGTATCTTCTTCATAACCTGGAAGAAGGGAACGATGGTGGCAATCATCCCATGGTGCCCCCTCAATCGACATTGATTGTAGAATTCCCTCGTCGGTTCCATGCACTCGCGACCAAGGATCTAAAGGGGTACCATATTCTCTAGACCTATCTACCCAAACGCTTGATGAGCGTTGATTTGGGTTCGCCTCCCATGCCAGAAACATTGATTGCTACAATATTTCTATTGGGCTTGGGGGTAAAACCATTGCATGATCCATGTCGATATCGTCTTCTGAGATCTTCGTGGAAGATATCATATTGCAGGTACCTATCGACGCTACTTCCGCCAAGTCGATTGGAGGTGGAAGAGCGAAAGTTCCCATTAGTATAGGATCTTTAAGTAGGCCTACTCTGATATTCTGAAGCGAATGGGGGCTTCCATGGATCATGGGAATGCTTCCTGTAACTTGTGAACCATTAGGGAGGAAGTTTTTTTGGTCGACGATTGTAATCCCTCCTTGAAAGGGGAATGCAATCTTTCTAAAATAGGTCGACACAACAGCTGCCATGGCATAGATCCACGGTCTTCCTAGTAGGATGTTGTAATCAAGATTCCCATCGATGACTTCAACATATATTTCTACTATTTTTCCCCCTAGTTCAACCTTCAAGTTATTTAGGATACCATACGGGGTATATGTCCTTCCGTCGAATGCTTTTAATGTTGTCGAAGATCGCGAC
Source organism: Pinus tabuliformis (assembly GCA_031772625.1). Classification (NCBI taxonomy): domain Eukaryota; kingdom Viridiplantae; phylum Streptophyta; class Pinopsida; order Pinales; family Pinaceae; genus Pinus; species Pinus tabuliformis. Next base: position 1,441,759,496 of record CM062820.1, read on the forward strand.
AAGGTTGGTGATCCTAAAGTTTTCTAGCAACTCATCAACATAATACATGTAGATGCCCCCTCATCAATAATTGTTTGGTGAACAGTTTTATTGAGGGCTTTCACTTGGATAAGGAAAGCTAGTTGAGCTGGTAACTGAGGATCGTATCCTTTGTGGTCAAAGGATACAAGATTGGAATCCTTAGGATCAACCCCACCAATGGCTGATAACAAAGCCTGCCTTTGGGATGGGCAATTTTGTAGTACTTCAAGAGTCGACATAGCGGATGGCGATTGGGCCAAATCTTCCACTATGTTATAATGCTGCACTGCTCTGGCGTGAGGATTAAATGTCGACTTGTGTACTACTCCCTTTGGCGGTTTTATTGTTAATTCAGGAATGATGGGTGGTACAACTTCTGTTGAAGTTGTTGTTGAACTGCTTGGTTGATCTTTATCCTTGCCGTTCGACAGCTACGGATTCCCATAATCTTTGTTCCTTGTTGAAATCAAAGCATCATTTTGTTGCTTGGAAATCGACAACATAAGCACTTGCGACGGGGAAGCATTTCCACTATCAACCAGATTTTGTCCTGGATTTGGAAACGGATCAGTTAACACAGCTGAGGTTTGCGAACTCTTGAAGAACCTTTTAAGCTCAGCTTTGTATGGACATTCTTTCGTCCAATGATCCTCATCACATATCTGACACCCTGAGGGGGGAGGTTTCCTATTTGTAGGAGGGTTTGAAGATGTTTTTTCAGGGGATGATTCACCCTGTTTCTTCTTCTTCCCTTTGCTTTGTTTTTTCTTGCTTCCTGGTTGTTTGGTTTCTCTGCCTTTATCTGCTGATACGGCATTTACTTCCGAAGCAAGAATTTCGTCTTTTGCATTTTGATCTGAAGTCTTACGGGCCTTCTTGGAGTTGGCCTTTTTCGACTTCGCGTTTGTCGTGCCAATCACGCCATCACCTGCATGAGATTCATTGTTTGATTTAGGAGGAGGAGGAATTGAGAATTCCAGTCTAGGGGTGTCAGGTATTTTGTCGTAGAGTGTGCCAGACTGAGTATAGACTAAGTCTAGATACTGCGCACGAGCGATAACTTGCTCTTTCGTTACGACTCCCCCCTTTGCCACATCTTCCGTTATAGCAGGAAGTAACGACTTGATAAACCATTCAGCTAATAGCAGATCGGGAACATACGTTTTTACCATCCTACGACGACGTCGCCACTCATGTATATGATCAGATATGTGAGTGGCTGTTGTCTGTTTGAACTTGGTTAAGATTTCCGTTCCCGTTTCATAACTTATCGGTAATTGAAAATGAGTTAAGAAAGTCATGGCTAAGGTGCTGAAATTGTCGAATGAAGCTCTAGGCAATTCAATATACCATTTTTCCGCTGGACCCGTTAACATCCTCTGAAAAAGGCGAAGCCTTATCGAATCATCATTTAGGGTGTTTGATGAACACCATAGATGAAATTTCATCACGTGATTCGATGGGTCCTCACCTGGATTTCCATTAAATTTAGGAATGTCTGAAGGAAGTTTGTGAGGAATCGCTGGCCACCAAGGGGCGTAAGCAATTGGATCATTTGTTAACCGGTGTAAATCGGGTAACTCTAAAGTTGCCACGAATGGTAACTGTTGATTCAGGTTAGGTGAAGCATGCCCAGGATACGATGGGATTGCCTGAGAAGTTGGTCTTTGCATACCAGCATAATGTAATTGATGCTGATATGACTGATACAGTTGTTGGACATGACCACCGTAAAGTGGTTGATTTTGACCGTTTTGAATGTACGTTTGTCCACTGTTTGCAAAGATCTGCTGCTCAGAACCTTGGTATACTTGTTGGAATTGTGGTTGTTGATATTGCACCAGCCATGGTTGCGAAGCCATGTTCTATTGCGTTATACTAACCGTTGGACCAAGGTGTGGGGTAATTGTACCCGTTTGGACCTGTGTTGCCCCACCATTCGGCGATTGTGGTTGAGTCATAGGGTCAAGGGGCTGTTGCATTACAGCCTGAGAAATCTAAGGTTGACATACAACAGGAAACGTTTGAACTTGCGACACAGTCACAATAGCTGGTATAGTAGGGATGTTTGACATAGGTACACATTGTTGCATAGAATACACAACCCTTGGTTGTTGGGGTAGTATAGGTACCCAACCACTTGATGTAACTCCAGTATAACCTGAATACTGTTGTGAACTCCCGTATGGATATCCTCCCGGAGGGGGTAATGAAAGGGCATACTGCCCCCCATACGGTGGCAACCCGGAACTCAAGGGGATTGTCTGTCCTTGGGGACTGGATTGCCCAAATTGACCTCCAAATGGATCAATTTGGCGAGTCTCAACATAAGAGTTGTCGGATATTATTCCGAAGGAATAAACAGGAATGGACCACACTATCGAAATAGTCCCTGGGTGGACTCCTTCTAGTGGTTGTGAGCTAGTCGGGACAGATGGTATGCCGGCAAACATTGTCGGGGTGACGGCAGGGAGTTCTGCTGTCGCTGCGTCATTTGACACAGTCCTAGATGTTGACAGTTGTTCAGAGATTTTGAGTCTATCCAAAAGATTACCTAGCGATTCTACAAGAACTTCTACTGGTGGTAGACTAACTTCTGATGTCGAAGGAAATAGAGTGACCCCGACTCCAAAATGTGTTGGAGTACTTGCTTGCGGATCTTCTACAATTTCCTCTATCGCAATCAAACCAGGTGGAAGGGGAAGACCGTCAGGTCCGTAAAATATTTCTGGTGCCGAAGAAGGGGTTGAATCAACAACGACAGATGTTTGAGGAACAAGACTCTCTGAACCGGTTACAGATGGAACTGGTTCAGTAACACAAGTGTTTGCTCTCAGACTAGGATCAGTGTCACTGTCCCTCTGTGGTTGTTGAACTTCTTCTGTAGAGGCAGGGTTTCCAGAAATGTTTGGAGTAACCGAAATCTCAGATGTTGTTGGAACACTTGTTCTAACTTTGATAGGAGATTTCGAACCAGTTAAACGAGTTCGCTTTGTCCGTACTGTTTTCGATTCCGGAGACAAAGACGGTTGACTCGTAAGCCTCCGCGAACGACGGGGTTTCAATTGACTTTCTTTCACGATTGCGGATTACTTGATCAACCAAAATACAAAAGGGGAAAGTGTGTTTCCGAATTGAATGAATTATTTAGACGCTTTAGACACAACTTGCTTTTTCAATTTTAAAGAGTCGAGAAAAAGCTAAAGATGACTCTAGTCTCCTTCGATGTTTTAACGAGCCCAAAGTGACAAATTCTCGGATGGACTTTTTCTGTTATAGAGTCTGAAAAAGGCCAAAAGGAACTACTCTGGAGTTCTAGGTAGAGGGTGTGCCAAACTTTTCGCAAAACCGCAGAATACTTTTTAAGTTACGGGCGGTCAATCTTCCCGAATGCTGTGTTCAGTGCATTGCGATCAGTAGGGCGGCCGACACGGCTTCCTAAGGATAAAGGTTTTATGCCTATAGGGGTCTCCCAATATATACTCGACGGTACGTGGGAGCACAATCCGTACTGGCGCTATCGTCCCTCAGGAGGAATCACCCAACCATCAGCGAGATCGATAGTCACCAGGTTTTACGACGTCGGAACACGTCTCTAGCCTAGACCTCTATGTTGTGCGTTAAGTTACAAAGCGTTGTTAAGTTCATTCAATTTATTTTAGGTTGATCTTTCTTAGAAGTTTTCCTTTTTGGATCACCACGAGATGTATGATACAGTTCCTAAATGCAGTCTAAAGATGATAAACAAGCTTTTATATCTCTTCAACAATGAAAATCCTAGCTACAAGGGGAAAAGGAAGATACAACTTTTCTCAAAGAGCATAGAGCACACTGTAATGCACTTTTCCCTAAATCAAAGCATGCAAACTATCAAAATGCAAATGCACAAAAGCATGTATTTGTTTTCGCTTCCTTAATATTGATGCCTAAAAAGAAAGCTATTGTACAAATTTGAATTCGATTTCAAGTGAAAACATAAACAAGTTCCTTTTTCAAAATCAAAAAGACGATTACGACACCTTATGATTTACTTGTTTCGACACTAGAAATGCATAAATTCAAACCAAACGACAAAAGTAAAAGCTAAATCAACTGTGAACAGCAAACAAACTCACTCCTAAGATCAAAACGACACTTATGACAGGTCGAGATCTAAGGGCGACAGTATGACTAGTTTACTTTTGTGATGGGAAACTGCAAATGATGTAACAAATACACAAAGAACAAATACAGTTTCTTTATACAACTGAGGTGAAATTGAGGCAAAGAAAATGGGTTTCAGATAGGTACACTGACTGATAACAGGCTGCAAAAAACAGAGATAAAACTGAGCAAAAGGAAGCAGGGAACCACAGCTGAACAAGGCAAAGACTGATTAGTGCACCCTCAGCACAGAGGTTTTGACATTTAGCGCAGGTAGCCTTCACGGGACCTGCGTTGAAATGCAGAACCTCTTCACAGAGTCTGCACTGAAGCAGAAACGAGAGTTGTTCCTGGGTTCTGGGTTACGGTTTGCAGTTAAATCAACAGTTTTTGGCCAGATCAAAGCTATCAATAAGGTACAATTAGGAGGATGATTTATAGGAGGACCAAGATCTATCACAAAGGGCTGTTAGGGCACTTGTGGATCAGTTTGTTCAAATCATAAAAACAGGCCCAGTGAGTGGACTAGAGTGGCAGATCTCTACTTTGCACTTGAAAATGGCAAGTGCATTTCGATTCGGCACTCCTGAGTTTATGAGAAGAACAAGACCAGAAACACAAATAAACTAACAAGATACTCTCCCCAGCGGAGTCGCCAATTTGTTGTTGGGAAAAGTATCCAATACGGAATGCCCCTATCCCACTCTAAGAGGTGATAGTGCCTTAGCAACAAACATGTAAACTTATTCGAGTATTCTTCTTTATGAAATGCAAGTAAGGAAGAAGGATCTAACTAACCTGTATCTTCCACTAGTTTGTCGATCCAAATCGTTCCTCTCTTCAGTAGCTCCCAGCTTCTTGCTCCTTCACCGGCCCAGCTTCACCGAATTCCTGCAAGATCACAAGAGAGAGAAACTACACAAAGATACAGATATACATTCATAAAAAGCTCAAGATCAGATTAAGCTAAACATGTAAGCATAACAAAACATCATTGGTATACAACATGTAGGAGAAACTCAAATAGTTTATTGATAAGATAATAAAGTCTGAGAAGAGATACAACCAAGTGAGTTCCGATCCAACATCTACCTCCCAGCAAAGGAATCCCTTCCTCTCCTCCAACAAAGCATAAATCACCCAATGTGCTAATGTCAATCTCAAACCAACAACAATTCTCTGCAAAATACCAAATTCCAGCCTCCTGAACCTCTGGGTGAGAGATCCATATATAGATGTGAGCAAAGAGGATGAGTCAGCTCATGTTTTGACTTGTGGCTTCTCTCTGTCAGTTCTTGCTTCCACTTGGAGGTTGATAACCTCTTACTCATCACTAGTCGAATTCATTGAGGCAAGTGTCATTGGAGAAGATTCCAGAAGTTTCCAGGGTCTTTCCACCTCTTTGAATGAACTTGCCATTTGTCATTTCCCACTCAGCGCACCCTGGTAGTGTTTCTACCTGCGTTGCAGTGCACCTAGCCAGTGTAATCTCTGCATTTCAGCGCAGACAGCTAGTGGAACCTCTGAATTGATCCTGAATTGACTGTTTCTGAGTGGTTTTTGGTGGAGAACTTCTGGGAGAAGCTGTCTTTGGTTGACCTTGTTCCTTTAGGGGTAGGAACAACTCATTTAGGGACTTTGGATCCCTTGGATTATGGACATTTCATGCTCAATGCTATAAGGCACAAAAATGTCTATAACACCTGAAACTTCTCCCTTCTGTTTACTTTGTTGGTAACAATTTGCGTATGGCTTCGTCCATTGTTTTCAGATTGTCAAACTCAATCCTTTCCCTCATATTCGAGGGAAAGCTACTGAAAAACCTCTGTACTTTAGCCTTTTCCTCCATAATATAAGGTACATAACAAAGTAATGATGTAAACTAAGTAATAAATCAATCCATGATCTGTTTCCCCAAACGTAAGACATGGAATTCCCTTGCCTTCTCATCATAGAAACATTCTGTCACGTAACTCTTTTTGAAATATCTTTGAAATTTATCCTAGGTAATATTCTGTTCACTTACTCCTTTCACGATATTGACTTCCTCCCACCACAGGGTGGCTTTCGCTTGTAATTGGAAAATGGCTAATTGCGCTTTCAGGTTGTGATCATATTCATACAGTTGGAAGTATTTGTTCATATTAATTAACCATGCCTCCGTTGCCTCCTCTTGTTCTCCATCAAAGTTTTGCGGTTTCATCTTGTAGAACTCCCCTTGCAACTCTGTCTGTTGTCTTTTTGATGTCTGTTGTTTGGAAGCATTATTAAAATTTTAGCATATTAAAATGTTAATAACTATAAACTGTTTATAATTTTAATAAATCAAATTCATTACCATATCGATTTAAAATAAATAAAAAATAAAAAAATGATATATATATTCTCTCAATATAGTTTTGAATTACTCTTTAAATATACTAATATTGTTATTATTATTATTATTAATATTTATTTAATAAAAAATATAGTTTAAGATTCTTATGATTGGCTATACATGGTATCTTTTACCATATAAACTTGTAATTTTTATATAATAGTTTTCCCATCTCATCATTTTTTAGGGATGTATTTACATTCTATGATATATTTGTCATACAACAAGGTAAAAGTTTATTAAATACTACTCGGCTAAATAGATGCTAGTGAGGACTTTTGTAAATACATTAACCGAAATATACGAAATACTATCTTTAATATTCCTTTGTATTACGAAATGGAAATTTTATGACTATTTTGTGAGTACGTTCTATAATATGTGAAAATGGTCAATTAATATATTTTTATATCACATTAAGAATATTTTAATTATTAATTTATTTTGGGTTTCATTAATTTTTCTTGAGTGATAGATTTAGTATCGAAACTTATTTTATAATATTTTTATATATTATAGGTTAATTTTATGTTAACTATGAAAGAAATTATTTGACAACCCATTATTGAATTGTTTTAATAATCATAAACAAAGAGTAATCGAATCTGTGGAGGTAGAAATATTTTCTCAAATTTGGGTTTGTAAGAACATGATAGATCTAGAGTTAACAAAGATATATACTTATTTTTCATTTTCAGCAATTTTGAATATTGAATGAATTATACAAAACATCTCTCTTATTTGAGCAACATTATATTCAACGTTTTTTAACAATAAGAAATTTGAAGTTACAATTTTTTTTCTTTAAGTGACATTGAAATAATTTATTTTTATTAATAGTTTGTGAAATTTAAGATTTCAAATCATATAGAGATATGTGGAGAGAGAAGAGCAATACATAATACAGCGAAAACCAAAATTCTATTGATAAATAAAATAATAGTATACTATAAAACATGCACTCGCCAAAATGGTGGTAGTTATTTCTGAAGGTAAAAAAATTGCAGTGACACAACTTGACAAAGGTTTTTCCAACATGCAATAATAATGACCTTTTAACATAAGGAAAAAACCCTATAGATCCAAAATGCTAAGAACATTAAGCAACCGAAGTGATTAGTTGGTATACAAAATTTATGTTGTCGTAAATTTTGCATATAATGTCCTTTTGAGTGTCACAATAGCCCATTGGATAGAACTATCCCATGATTAAAACTTTTGGCTATGGCTAGAGCATGTCATGGAAATACCTGGTCCCTCTAATTCTCAAGAAGCATCCTTTAGGTCCAAAAAAATAACCACAAAATTTTGGGACATAATAAACATAGAAAAGCTACTAGGAAGATAGAGAATCCTTTGACTAGCAGAAGAGGTGTGCGGTCACAGATATTGACCTAGATTTGTCGTGTCCCCTTAATGACCAATGGTCTCCATTGTGTCAAATTCCCTCATGAGAATGGAAACCAGTTTCTAGATTTGGCATTTGGCGAGCTAACTTTCTTCGGGAAGAAACTACCCTACCTTGACAAGCCCATAGATTTCTATGTTCTTTGAATATATATCCTTCATATTTTTCACCGTGATCTAATCCACTATAACCTATTCAATGCATTTAGAATTGAATTATAGAGGTCAATTTCTCAGCTACCTCCAAGGTGTCCAATAGAGGTCGAAAATATGGTCACAACAACTCTAGATTGGATATTCGATGCAGGGCAAGGAAAGAGGGAATGCCCAATTCAAAAGCATTTTTTGTTACATATTTTATGATTGTTTGAAGTCCATATCAGAGTGGTATCAACTTCTTATGGGCACATATGAGGTTCACTTACTGTAAATGTAACAATATCATATCGCCAACCTAAATCTTGTGTGGAACCCAATGCTGGTCATGTTCGTATTTTTACTCGATACTAGATTTTTGTAGGATATAATGAACTTTTTGTTCAAGGTGTTGGATATTTTCTACTAATTTCTCTACTCTATCCACTTGATATTTAATTTTATAAGACCCTACCAGTAAATATAAAATGGAAGTGTTGCATAAATTAGGGCCAATGGTTCAAACCCTAACCTCACATGAAAAGGATTGTTGCTAGTAAAGTTGTGGAGGTATCAATTATAGCTATTCTGAACATATAGAAGGCTCTCATCCCATAAACATGGATTCATGGAGTCATACATGTGCAAGATATCTACAATCATCTTGTTAACTACTTTTGTTTTTGCATCCATTTGGGAATGAAAGGTTGTTGACTTGGTAAACTCGGTATTCATTAGGGATTGTAGGCTAGACCAAAAGGTTGTGACGAACCTACTATCCATATCTAAGAAAATTATCTATGGGAAACCAAGATTAAACAAGACATGATCAAATAACTGGACTATGATATTGTTCTTGCATGATGCCTTATCATCCTAGAGAACCTAGTGACAACCACAAACACATAATTACTAGCATGCATAGTGGAGGTTGAACGTGACAAATAGTCAATGGAGAGTAAATCCCAAGGCTTTTATGGAATAGATAGAGGAGTGTAAAATTCCTTCCTTTTTATGGGTCTTTTAGAAATGGCATAAAAAGTGTATGGTCTAATAAATCGGTGGACATTGTATTAAAGGTTTAGTTAGTGAAAATATTTTTGAAGTACTACTATTTTCTTCTCCCCACTTAATTTCCCTACTACAAGACTATAATGTGCATCCCAAATTTTCTTGGAATGCTCAGCTGAAGGAACACAATTATGTATCATGTAGCACAAGATAATGTCTTGGAGGTGGAAGTTTAGAACGTGTTTACCTCGTATGAGCATCTGCTATGTAGCAACAAAGTTAAGTCACTATTGCATAAGTATGAAATCCCAAAGGTCCCATTCCCACAAGAGTTAATAATTTTTGTTAGCACAACAACTAAGGGTTGACTGAGGAAGTCTAGAACATGGTTTTCGTAGACCTTCTTGTACTTTATCTTTAAGTGGGATTTTTGTAGGTATGTGAACCATTTTTTATGGTGGTCATTTTGTAAAATTCTGTGTGCCTAGGTGAATTTTGTAGGCCTATTATGAAACTAGGTGATTGTATCCTTCCAAAAAATATAATGTTTTCACTCTCAATGTGCTTGCATATTGGAGTATATCTCCTAGGAATAGTTGGGGTATTTATGGATTATTATTAGAGAGAATTTCATTGAGATAGACTACTAGATATCCTTTATGAGTAAGAAATACACCAATAGCATAGGTGGAGACATATATCTCAATCTCAAATGTTTTTGTAGGCCTAGCAAGGTAATCACTCGTGAAGAGAAGAGGAATTCCTTTAAATTATTGAATTCTTTCTATTGTTCTTTAGAATAGGAAAACTTAGCATTATCTCCACCCTTGATCACTTGAATTTCCAGGAGATATGAAAGAAACACAAAACAATCCTTTCATAAATATTAACAATGACCGAGAAGTTCTCGAGCTATGTTACATTCCTTGGGGCTCACTAATCCTGGATGATTTAGATCTTGGTTGGTTTCATAAACACATTGATTTCATCCATCATGTGTCTAAAATATTTAATTCGATACATAAAATATGAGAATTTATCCATGTTGACATACAACTTTTGTTGTTCAATGGTGCTTTGGATGAGTTAAATGTATTGCAAGTGTTCTTTTGAGGTTGTACAAAAGATGAAAATGGCATCTAAATATATAATCACAAAAGAGTTTGTGAATAGCCCCATGATATTATCCATTATCCTTTTCAAGGTTCTTAGAGAATTATTCGATCCAAAGGGGACAAAAAAGCACTCAAAAAAATTTAATTATATTTTAAGGTTGCCTTCACATAGGGTATTTTTTAAGTGAGCGCAGTGACAATAGGATTCTTAATGTTTTATAATCATTCTCATTAAAAATAACAAAAAATGCATATTCATTTTTTTATATGGTAGCCAACATACTTTATTTTTATTTTTAAAAAGCTATGTGAAAACTTAAGGTTAAGTAAAAAAAGAAATTACACATCTCTCTCATATTGAGTTGTAGGATGTACCCCATTGTGAAACACACATGATATTGAAATAAACTAGTTCATATGAATATTCAAACATTTAAATTAAGTTCTATATTCAAATATTTTTAAAAAATATAAGAATTATACACACTCTCTTGTTATATAGAGAGAAACCTCTCCCTAAAGTGAATATAATACCATAATGCTTATCATGGCCATGAAAATATCATATTTATAAATGAGAGTGACAATAAATTATTTTAAACACTTTTTCCTCTTACAATATTGTAAGATCAACAATGAACTACGCTATCTCTTAAAGTGAAGTTGTGTTTTATAATAATTTTCATTAAAAATAACCAAAGATATATATTCATATTTATTTTATATTATACCCAACATATATATTCATATTTATTTTATATTATACTTAATATTAATTTTTAATTGAGAAAATACTTTATTTTTACTTTAAAAATGACTTAGGTTAATTCCAAATTAAACACATTAAAATTTACACAATTTCTTCATTCTAAACTGTAAAATATAATAATATAATATTTAATTTTATTACGACAAACTACAAATTAAATAAAATATAACTAAAAAGAATAATATATATTTTAAAATGTAATATACATTTTAGAAATCAATATAAAAATATTATAATATTTATTTTATTATAAAAAGGTAACAATGTATTATATTTATTTTATTTATAACTTTATAATAGATAAAATTAATACAATATTTTATATTAAGATTAAAATAAATATTAATAAATTTAATATAAATTAAATCAAAAAACATTTATACGTTAATAAAAATATATATTTTTATTTTTTTTTAATTAACTATAACATCAACCACGAAAATTAATATAAATTAATAAATGACATCCACATAAGTCTATTTTTAATTTTTTTTAATTAACTATAACATCAACCACGAAAATTAATATAAATTAATAAATGACATCCACATAAGTCTATTTTAACTTTATTTGTTAAAGTATTAAAAAATCACCCGAATTAATTTTAAAAGTGAAATATATTATTTTTCACAACAATTGAGATGGCATCGCACTTATACATCAGATATATCTCTACCAAATATAATATAATAAGATACAAAATTATTAATATAATATTAGAAAAGGAACCTTGATTAAATAATTTTTGTTTTTCAACATAAAGAAAAATATAAAAATAAAATTATACGTATAGTACTTTTAATATTTATGTAAATATGTTTATTGAGCTTTGAATATATGATGTTTGGGTGTATTTTTAAAATAATGTTTGATGTTAAATTTAGATACTAAAAAAGCTTTAGTATTCTCATCTACATAATTAAAAATAACATTCATGTAAATATGTCAATGGAGCCTAGCCATAGTGGTTGTCGGATGGAGTGTTATCGTTCCGCACAATTTCTAATTCTAACTATATTGTTAGCACAATTTATTTCATGCTTATATATGTTTCTTTAATGCTCTACAAGAGAGTTTGTATGTGGCTAAGATGACGTGACATCGTTAACCATGGCATGCTTTTATGAGTTCTGCCAATCATACTTAGTTCTAGATACTATCTTATACATGATTGTTATGTGTAGGTTGTGGTAAAGGTTAGAATAGAAGACCATTTGTGGAATGATGGCTCAAGAGATGGTGAGCATGATGGTTGAATATATCACTATCTATTCATTGTAAATCGAATATGTGATGCACTCTCTCCATGGCTACCTAATGGATTATTTGAGTCATTCTTCTATAGTACTCTAGTATGTTGTTTCTATTTAAATCAATGCAATGGATCCTTTATCTTTCTATCTAATTGTGCTTTTTGTTCTTACAAGTCACTATGGCTACACACTCTTGACACTACGGAAACACTCCAATTCATTATACCAAGGTGGAGCTCACAACACACAATGGTGGGAATCCCTTTCATCACTTCATTCTACCCACAATCAAACACCTCCTTGAAACGTTAAGTGACTAAATTATGAGGGAACGAGCATGTCACTCTGATGAGAAATTGAAATTCATGATTAAGCATCTCATTCCAGGCACACACACCAATAGAACCTAGGACCCCATGTTCCATTATACCCTTGAACTCTCCCAATACACTCAAAATTTTGTAGTGTGTCCTTTTCCCACTGAAGATGTAGACAAAGTATACCTTAGAAAGAGTCTTCCCAATTAGGAAAACTGTAATCACCCACAAGTTACTCTTTTCACTTGGTTGGGAAAAAAACATCATGTTGTTCTTCATATTTGAAGCTCCTCTATTCTTCAATGATAACCCCATCGATCTCGATAAACCATTTCTCAGATTACATGGTCTCTTGTTATGAATATTTTGTTAACTTTTTTTGTCTAACATATAGTGATTTAAAACTAACTCAAGTTCACTCTAATTTAAATATGATAAATGAACCCAAAAATTATTCTCAGTACACTCTGGATAATAATAACTAGTTTATGCACCCTATATAATACAAAACACTTTGTCCCTCTCTTATCTAAATACCTACTTAAATGGAATGCCGGAAAAAAATATCTTCATTACTTTTATATTGCTACAAAATTCTCTTGAACTCCCTTACTCTTACTTTAAATTTCTGCTACAAAATTCTCTTGAACTCCCTTACTCTTTAAATTTCTATATATATGAAACAACATTTATGACATGTTTTAATAGACATTATTTTAATGTATAAAAACTAATACATAAAAAGGACTAAAATTAAAATAACTAGCAAGTGTTCTTAGTTTAGTTTTTTAACCCATGTTAACGTTATATGGGTGGCCTGAATTTCAACTTACGGCATAACAGATTTCTTTCACACACATACCCTCTTTCCATGGGTTTTCACAAAACCCTCTTTCCATGGGTTTCACAAAGAACATTTTCGAATTAATAGTTCATAACCTCTTTCAATATGTTTTCACCATTAATATATTTTAAATGCAAAGATGCTTAAGCCACAACGTAACTTTAACATTCCACATTTTATGGCCAGATGGGAAGCCAAAAAAAAAACACTTTTGGAAGACAAAAGAAAGGATCTTTGTCATGTACCCGAGACAATTTTTTTTTAATATAAATAACGTTTACCCATACCCACATTATATTGATTCGCTACAAGGTGGTTTCCATACTTTATAAAGTTGATATTCATCCACTTCATTTGGTTCCAAGTACGCCCCACATGATTACTAACATTCGGGGTCTGTAAGTTTCTGGTCTCATCATTTAATTTCATTTGGTTATTTGGATAAGGCCGTATCGTTTCCCACGCAGAATTCTCTATATGACTTGTCCTGTGGAAGATTTGTCATGAATCCCATCCGTTGATTCGTGTACTCCCTACTGGTGTTCTTAGATTAACGATGTATAGTCGTTTGAGCTTTGATTACATGTTTTGAGTGATTGCTAGTTATTAAAGGTGCATTGACTCTCTGTCCCACCTGGTACGTGGCGTGGGCAGGCTGCAGCTGCCTCCTCGGGATTACTCATGCATCAATGGCTCCGCGACCCGAACGTTGATCCAACAGCGGTAACAAGGACCTGCCGACTTACTCTACCCTTGGCGCCAGCAGATAGCCTCATTCTTGCATGGAAAGATCTGGAGAGTCGCTTCGCCTCCTGTCTCGGCTGCAGGCTTAAGCAAACTCGGTTCGAGGGTTTGATTGCTGAGAAGAGGGCGCATGAGGTTCTGAAGCTACTCTCTGCTACCTAGTTTTCACCACCAGGTACTACATGCGGGTTCATCCTATACTGCCTATTTTTCTCTTCTCCATCGTTTTTGTTTAGCGTATAGGTTAGCAATGTTTCATGCTTAGGTCTCCACAGTTTTTAACCCTATGGTCCCTCGTTCGCAGGTTCTTCCAACCATAACCTGGTTGCGGTTGGCACTGCATGGTGAGACACTGTCAGGCAGATATCCCTTCTGGGTATTCACTGGTATGGGAAGGAAATGTTTTACTTGTTATTAACTATTTTTCTTTGTTAGAAGGCTGGCTAAAGTTGGTGGACCCTTCCGTCAGAGTTCGGTTTCCATCGCTCGCATGGCTCATTGTTTAGTAACCCAGTTGGGGTCTCGGTGGGTATTCCTGTTAAGGCTATATTTTTTGTTTATATAATAAAACTTTAAGGGAAGGAGGCTTCTGAATTCCTCATTCTGTTCTATTGATCCATTCGACCATGCATGTAAATTATCTGCTAGTTCTAGCAGACCCTCTTTATGAATTTCAGGGCGACCTCGTGACATATTTCATATCTTGGATTTAGTATAGAATTAAACAGGAATCACTGTCTACTTTATTTGTTTTCCACATTGGATATGCATGGCAGTCCTATTTGGATGGAACTTGATTATATCACGATACTTTTCTTTCAATGGTTTTATACTCTGGTTTGCGTAACTAACTATTGATGTTGTTATGAATTTTTTTTATGGAGTTGGTTAACTCTGTTCCCAGAAATGTTATGGTTTTTTTATCAACTGAAAGTCTCCCTGATGTTTTAGCAATGTAATTTATCGGGTTCTTCCTTTAATTCATAATTTACTAGTATGAATGTCGTTTAACTGTTTAAAGGGAAGTTGTCTCCGAGTCGAGACTCGGGTTTCATCTCGATACTTGAGAGTGGAACGTCGTCCCCTAGCAGCTATCATTTCCTTTCCTCGGGTTGTCTCTGTTTGACTGCCTGTCACGCTTGTGACCCTTATCTTGAGACCCCAGCGACCCCCTTTAACTAGACATTTCATGTAAGGTACCAAAGGGGAAAGTCTCACTAGACTAACCCTCGTTGGTTCCTAAAAATGAAGGTTTTCCTCTCTGAACGGTAATTTCTACCCCAGTCCCGAGTTATTCTTTAAGGAAAAATCAATGGATGCTGGTATTCCCTTAATCGATTCAGGGCATTAGATTTGGTCATATTGTCTTGCTTCTCAGTCCTCTAAATTTTGTATAGAATCTTGATTATTTCCTAGCGTGTAATTCATAAGTGCCAGAGATGTCATAGTTTTATTTGTCAAATAAAACCCACGCTATATAGCCGCCTATAATTGTGACAGTCTAATTCCAACAGACCGCTATAATTGTTCTGCATTACCAAAATAGTGGTCACCCTCCTAGAGAGTTTCCAATTTTTTTCGCCGCTGTTCTTTTCTTATATTTTTTTAAAGAACATATATTGACCGTAAGATAGGTTATGTTTCATTTGGCTTCTTTCCCTCCCATATGACACAAACACTGAATGCTCGTAAGTCTTGAGATTTCTACAGTGAGAATAATCTAATACAGTACTTATAATGTAGTTAACTTAACACAATACTTTATAGTGAAGTAATTTTATATAATAATATTATTCTACCCAAATTACTTGCAGAATAGTTAAGAGTTTTCTTCATTTACCTGTACCGCTGCAACTTACAAGTACTCCAGAAGATGGGCCTTCTCTGTTTCTCCCACTTCTAATTGCCACCCTACCTTGAGATTCATCTTTCGAGGCTAGAATCTCTACCCTAGCTCTTGTCGGAGCACAACCCTCAGCAAGTTGTTGGCACTTTCATGCTTGGCTATCTAGTGATCACCAGACTTAGCGTCCTTTTTCTTTTCTTTTTTTTTCTCTCTCTCTCCTGCCTGTCCCTACAGCGCAGTGCTTCCTAACTCATTTTTCCTCCAGAACACTTTCCAGTTAGAAAACAGTTAGGGTTTCATGGGAAGACAACAACTGTCTTCCTAAGAGATTGCCAGCTTTTAAATAAACACATTTTTTTGAAAACAAAAAATATTATTAAATTCAATCAGATAATAATAATGAATTCAATTTATCGTTTTACCACAACAAAGTCAAATATTTACATTTTAACTTGGGGCATCACATCTTCCCCCCCAAAAATTAGACATCGTCCCGATGTCTTCTGGCCATGAACAGCCCTGGATAAGACCTTTTCATGAGCTCTCCATCTTCCCAGGTAGCCTCATGGGGCCCGAAGTTCCGCCACTACACTTTAAATTGGGTAATAGCTCGTTTCCGCAGTAGCACTTCTCTCCGGTCGAGGATGTTCAATGGTTCGACCAAGATTTCACCTTCTGGTTCGACCTGCAACATGCAACATCCTAAGTCAGTTTTTTCTTTTAGAAGGAAACATTTGAACTGATTAATTGGATATAATTGTCACCTGTATATCCTACGATCTGATTATATGTTTGAGATAATAAATGTATTTCTTTAACAAGGAGACTTGGAAAACGTTGTTGACCCGTATGTGGCTTGGAAGAGCGAGCTGGTAGGCTACCAGCCCAACTCTTGCTAAGACCTAAAACGGTCCACAAAATCGAGGGGCCAACTTAGCACACCCACTCCATTGTAATGTGCTCATTTTTGCCTGAAACCGCACATATACATGATCACCGACTTGATATTCATTAAACTTCATTTTCTGATCCGCAAAACTCTTTTTCCTGTCCTGGACAACTTTTAAATTAGACCGTACCTTTTTTACCATTTCTTCCATTTCCCCAAGCATTTTCGGCCCCAAAATGAATTTGTCTTTTGGTCCACCGTAGCTTGAGGGTGTGCGACACTTTCGCCCATATAGTACTTCGAATGGGCTCATTTGCAGTGATGTATGATACCCATTATTATACGCAAACTCAATCAAGTGCAGGTAATCTTCCCACTTGGTCGGTTGCTGCATGACATATGCCCTGAGCATATCTTCCACCACCTGGTTCACCCGTTCTGTTTGGCCATCAATCTGAGGATGATACGCTGTACTGAAATTTAGGTGAGTCCCTAATTCTGAAAACAATGTTTTCGAGAAGATCGATGTAAACTTAACATCATGGTCTAAAATTATCGTTTTTGGTATTCCATGCAACCTAAATATATTGTGCATAATAATATGGGCGATCTGCACAGCTCTATAAGTAGACTGCACAAGTATAAAATGTGCTCATTTGCTTAATTTTTCCACCACCACCATGATGGAGTCGTTATTTTTCCTTATCTTGGGAATACCTGTTATGAAACCATAGAAATGGTCTCCCACTTCCATTCTGGGATCGGTAACAGTTGCGATAGCCCCACAGGGTGCTACTGTTCTGCTTTGATTTGTTGACATTCTAAACAACATGCCAAGTATTCCGCCACATCTCTCTTCATAACCAACCAACAATATTCTTTTCAAAGGGCAGTGATCATTTTCTCATATCCTGGGTGTCTAGCATAGTGGCTGATATGAAATTCATCAAAAATCAGATTCTTGACATTGTTCTGATTGGGCACATATAGCCTCTTCCTATAGTACAACATTCCAGCATCATCTACCCCATAATCTCGCTGATTTACCCTTTTGGTAAGCTATTGTACTTGTTGTTTTATCTGTTGGTATACAAAATCTTGCTCTGCTACTTTTTTAATCATCTCCTCGAAGGGGCTCTTCCATTCACTACAGGTAATTGCATATAAGCACTGTAATTTTTGACTTAACGCGTCCGCCACCTGATTCTCCTTCCCTTTCAAATGTTTGATTTCAAAGTCAAAACCACTTAAGAAATCCACCCACCGTGCTTACCTGGCATTTAGAGTGGGCTGGCTAAAATAATTGGTCAGACTGTGGTGGTCCGTCAGTAATAAAAATTCTCTTCCCATAAGGTAATGTTGCCACATCTTCCAAGCGTGTATGACGGCTACCCATTCTAAGTCATAAGCGGAATATTTCTGCTCATGTTATTTTAGCTTCCTTGACTCGTAAGGGATTACCTTACCTTCTTGCATCAACACGCCTCCGACGCCTTACTTGCTTGCATCAGTGCATACCACATAATCCTTATTGGGGTCAGCTATGCTCAGAATGGGTGCGGTGGTGAGCAAATGTTTAAGCTGCTCAAAACTTGCTTGGCATTTTAGGGTCCACCTAAAAGCTATTCCCTTTTTCTATAAAGAAGTAATACGGTGTGCTACTCTTGAGAATCCTTCTACAAATCACTTGTAATAACCGGCTCGTCCCATGAAGGATCGAATGTCTACCACATCCCTTGGTACAGGCCACTCCATTATGGTCTTTATCTTTTCAGGGTCCACTGCGATCCCTTATTTTGTGATTATATGCCCCAAATACTGTATTTCCTCCTTAAAGAAGTCGCATTTGCTGAACTTGGCATACAGCTGGTGTTCTCGGAGGGTTTGTAGCACCAATCTAAGGTGCTCCTTATGTTCCTCCATGGTGCGAGAATATATAAGTATATCGTCAATAAAGATTAGCACAAATCGATCCAAATATTGATGAAATATGTTGTTCATTAAACACATAAAGGTTGCAGGGGTGTTAGTTAACCCAAAGGGTAGCACCACAAACTCATAATGCCCATACCTTGTTCTAAAAGCAGTCTTAGCTATATCCTCATCCTTAATCCTGATTTAGTGATAACCCGATCGCAAATCAATCTTCGAAAATATTGTTTCTCCCTTTACTTGATCAAAAAGTCCATCAATCCAGGGTAAAGGATACTTATTTTTTATGGTCAATTTATTCAATTGACGGTAATCTATACACATACGAAGAGTCCCATCCTTTTTCCTCACAAACAGTACCGGAGCTCCCCATGGAGACACGCTAGGACGAATGTAATTTTTGTCCAGCAGTTCCTGCAACTGCATATTTAACTCTGTCAACTCAGGTGTACTCATTCCGTAAGGTGCTCGAGATACCGGGGCTGCCCCTGGTACCAATTCGATAGTAAAATCTATATCTCTTTTAGGGGGCAATCCAGGAATCTCCTCCGGAAACACATCTGCAAAATCTTGTATCACAGGGATGTTGTTTAATGCAGCTATTTTATCTTTTGAGTTAGCATAGCCTACTTGAATGGCATAAATCTGACACCCTTTCCTAATACATCTTGCCAACTAAGTGGCATTTATCGGCTGAATCTGCACAGGTCACTTAATCCCCTGCATTTCCTGTTGTTTTCCAAGTTCATCCCTGTAATAGATAGTCTTAGTTTTACAGTTTACGACGGACCAATGTTTTTCTAGCCAATCCATACCGATTAGAATGTCATATGAACCAAGGGGAAGCACATTTAAATCTGCTAACACTAGCTGTCCCGCTATCTGTAAAGGGCAGTCATTGACTTTTGCAAGCACTCGTCTCTTAGCCCCTGTAGCCAGCTATGCTAGCCAAGGATTCTTGAATTTAACAGGTTGCAGCTTACATTGCTCTACAACCTTAGGACTGATATAACCTAATGTGGCTCCAGGGTCAATTAAAGTAGTTACAGTAAGGTCTAAGATTTTACCTTCGAATTCCACCATAGTTGGTTGGTACTCCGCTTGACGATCTTCTAGGGCAGCATTAATCCTTGGCAGACTACGTCCCATGTCACCGACCGTCGATGCTTCATGGATCTGGGAAATCTGTTTGGTTCCCTTCCGTTGCGGGCAGTTTTTGACGTAATGAGGTCCACCACACCCCTAACACTGCACGGGGGGCCTTGTTGTCCCTTCGTTGTCAAATTTTCCAGATGGCTCACTGATCCTGGACTCACCCGTTGGCTTTGACCTGAGGGGGCCTTTCTGTAGATTTTTACTGTTTTTCCCTTTTTCCAAGCCCTTACTACCTCCACCTCGATTCCCTTTATTATTTCCAGCCAACCTACTGTTCCTCTTATCAATCCATCTTTTACCTGGAACTTCTCCCTTCTGTTTACTTTGTTGGTAACAAATTTTGGCGTTGTGTATGGCTTCATCCATTGTTTTCGAATTATCAAACTCAATCCTTTACCTCATATTCCAGGGCAAGCTAATGAAAAACCTCTGTACTTTAGCCTTTTCCTCCCTAATATAAGGTACATAACGAAGTAATGATGTAAACTGAGTAATAAATCCATCCATGATCTGCTGCCCCAAACGTAAGTCATGGAATTCCCTTGCCTTCTCGTCATAGAAACATTCTGTCAGGTAACTTTTTTTGAAATATCTTTGAAATTTATCCTAGGTAATATTCTGTTCACTTACTCCTTTCACAATATTGACTTCCTCCCACCACAGGGTGGCTTTCGCTTGTAATTGGAAAATGGCTAATTGTGATTTCAGGTTGTGATCATATTCGTACAGCTGGAAGTATTTGTTTATATTAATTAACCATGCCTCTGTTGCCTTCTCTTGTTCTCCATCAACGTTTTTTCGGTTTGATCTTGTAGAACTCCCCTTGTAACTCTATCCGTTGTCTTTTTGATGTCTGCTATTCGGAAGCATTATCAGATCGTTCCTCCTACTCTTCATCCCTTCCTTCTAACCCTTCCAGTTCTATGTATTGATTATGTTCCCCCGACATTCTCTGCTGCTCAACACTGGGGTGCAACAGTTGTTTATTCTATTTGTCTGATAGGCTCTTCAAAATTCTTTCTTGTTCCATAGTCAGTCGTGCGTTATCTTCACGCAACCTGACCATTTCATTTTAATAATTCCTGCACTATCTCCAAAATAGCCTGATTTGTATTGTGACCGTCCTCTCCGAGCTGTACCCATAGTTCAGGTTTATTCTCAAGGCCAAGTATAGGTCCCTGACCCATCGCATACCTCTGTGATGCACTGTCTCCTCTTCTCATACCTTCAGTCTTCTAGCTCCTGCCTTTAACATGAGAAAAGTAAATCAACACACTGACCATTTTTTTTTTTGAACTGCCCAAATAGGGATGAAAATAAATTGTATGTGTTGTTTTTATTTCAAATTTGAATTTGCAATTTCCAATTTCCATTATGCCAATTTTCAGTTGTCAATTCCCAGAGGCCTCAGTTTTGTAACTGGGCTTTGATACCAATTGTCATGTACCTCGAGACAATTTTTTTTAATATCAATAAAGTTTACCCATACCCACATTATATTGATTCACTACAAGGTGGTTTCCATACTTTATAAAGTTCATATTCATGCATTTCATTTGGTTCCAAGTACGCCCCACATGATTACTAAGATTCGGGGTCTATAAGCTTCGGGTCTCATCATTTAATTTCATTTGGTTATTTGGATAAGGCTGTATCGTTTCCCACATAGAATTCTCTATATGACTTGTCCTGCGGAAGATTTGTCATGAATCCGATCCGTTGATTCGTGTACTCCCTACTGGTGTTCTTAGATTAATGATGTATAGTTGTTTGAGCTTTGATTACGTGTTTTGATTGATTATTGGTTATTAAAGGTGCATTGACTGTCAGTCCCGCCTGGTACATGGCGTGGGCAAGCTGCAGCTGCCTCCTTGGGATTACTCATGTATCAACGGCTCCACGACCCGAGCGTTGATCCAACGGTGGTAACAAGGACCTGCCAACTTACTCTACCATTGGTGCCAGTAGATAGCCTCATTCTTGCATGGAAATATCTGGAGAGTGGTTCCACCTCCTGTCTCGGCTGCAGGCTTAGGCGGACTCAGTTCTAGGGTTTGATTGCTGAGAAGAGCGCGCATGAGGTTCTGAAGCTACCCTCTGCCTATACTGCCTATTTTCCTCTTCTGCATCATTTTTGTTTAGCGTATAGGTTAGCCATGTTTCATGCTCAGGTCTCCACAGTTTTTAACCCCATGGTCCCTTGTTTGCAGGTTCTTCCAACCATAACCTGGTTGCGGTTGGCACTGGATGGTGAGACACTCTCGGCCCGATATGCCTTCTGGGTATTCATTGGTATGGGAAAGAAACGTTTTACTTGTTATTAATTGTTTTTCTTTGTTAGAGGCTGGCTGAAGTCGGCGGACCCTTCCATCAGAGTTCGGTTTCCATGGCTCACACGGCTCACTATTTAGTAACCCAGTTGGGGTCTCAATGGGTATTCCTATTAAGGCTATTTTTGTGTTTATATAACAAAACTTTAAGGGAAGGAGGCTTCTCAATTCCTCGTTCTGTTCTATTGAGCCAAATGGCCATGCATGTAAATTATCTGCTAGTTCTAGTAGGCCCTCTTTAAGAATTTCAGGGTGACCTCGTGACATATTTCATATCTTGGCTTTAGTATAGAATTAAACAAGAATTACTGTCTACTTTATTTGTTTTCCACATTGGCTATGCGTGGTAGTCCTGTTTGAATGGAACTTGATTATATCATGATACTTTTCTTTCAATGGTTTTATACTCTGGTTTGCGTACCTAACTGTTGATGTTGTTACAAATTTTTTATGGAATTGGTTAACTCTGTTCCCAAAAATGTTATGATTTTGCTATCAACTGAAAGTCTCCCTAATGTTTTAGCAATGTAATTTATCGGGTTCTTCCTTTAATTCATAGTTTACTAGTATGAATGTCGTTTAACTGTTTAAAGGGAAGTTGTCTCCGAGTTGAGGCTCGACTTTCATCTCGGTACTTGAGAGTGGAATGCGTTCCCCTAGCAGCTATCATTTCCTTTCCTCGCGTTGTCTCTGTTTGACTGCCTGTCACGCTTGTGACCCTTATCCTAAGACCCCAGCTACCCCCTTTAACTAGACTTTTCATGTAAGGTACCAGAGGGGAAAGTCTCACTAGACTAACCCTCGCCGGTTCCTAATAATGAAGGTTTTCCTCTCTGAATGGTAATTTCTACTCCAGGTCTGAGTTATTCTTTAAGGAAAAATCAATGGATGCTGGTATTCCCTCAATCATTTCACGGCATTGGATTTGGTAATATTGTCTTGCTTCTCAGTCCTCTAAATTTTGTACAGAATCTTGATTATTTCCTAGCGTGTAATTCATAAGTGCCAGAGATGTCATAGTTTTATTTGTCAGATAAAACCCTCGCTATATAGCCGCCTATAATTGTGACAGTCTAATTCTAATAGACCGCTATAATTGTTCTGCATTACCAAAATAGTGGTCACCCTCCTAGAGAGTTTCCAGTGTTTTCCGTCGCTGTTCTTTTCTTATATTTTTTAAAGAACATATATTGACCGTAAGACAGGTTATGTTTCATTTGGCTTCTTTCCCTCCCATATGACATAAACACTGAATGCTCGTAACTCTTGGGATTTCTACAGTGAGAATAATCTAATACAGTACTTATAATGTAGTTAACTTAACACAGTACTTTACAGTGAAGTAATTTTATATAATAATATTATTCTACCCAAATTACTTGCAGAATAGTTAAGAGTTTTCTTCACTTACCTGTACCGCTGCAACTTACAAGTACTCCAGAAGCTGGGCCTTCTCTGTTTCTCCTGCTTCCGATTGCCACCCAACCTTGAGATTCGTCTTTCGAGACCAGAATCTCCCCCCTAGCTCTTGCCGGACCACAGCCCTCAACAAGTTGCTGGCACTTTCGTGCTTGGCTATCTGGTCATCACCAGACTTAGCCTCCTTTTTCTTTTTTTCTCTCTCTCTCCTGCCTGTCCCTACAACACAGTGCTTCCTAACTCCTTTCTTCTCGGGAACACTTTCTAGTTAGAAAACAGTTAGGGTTTCATGGGAAGACACCAAGTGTCTTCCTGAGAGATTGCCACCTTTTAACTAAACACATTTTTTAAAAATAGAAAATATTATTAAATTCAATCAGATAATAATAATCAATTCAATGTACTTTTTTACCACAACAAAGTTAAATATTTACATTTTATCTTTGGGCATCCCAATCTTCGAGTGTTGTTAGATATTTGCGAATATAGTAATCCAAAAGAAGACTTGAGGTGAGATGAATAGCCTCACACATCTTTTCATTTCTTAAAAAGATCTATAATGCTATTTCATTTTTTATTATCTTTAAATAATGTCATACACGGACGACCATAAAAAAACAAATGCAGAATTAATAAAAAAACTATTTATAACTTGTCATTTCATAAACTCACGTTTATAAATGGATGTCATCTGAGTGAAAAAAACATTTATTTTGGAGGCAATTCTTTGAGCCAGTGTGGAGCCATTATCTCAGAGATTTTAATATGTTAATCATGTGGGTCTCCCCCCATTCCGTTCGAGGGATAAAGAGCCCTTGACAACTACAGCTGATACTAGTTGTTCAGTGTTCGTTGTAAATGGACCTAAACTGTATCAATGTATTGAAACATTGCTTTAGATGGTTTTACTTAGAAACCAAGGCAAAGGAAAAATCCTAAAAAGTATAACACTTTCTAACGATGCCTCAGTACTACCTTGGAAATTGCGAAACCGAGGCGATTAAATTGTGAAAAAAATGCCCTGCGCAGTTCCAGAAGAGCATTAGCATTATCTTGTTAATAATGAGAATACAAAATATAAGTTTTTGAGGTGTAGACTATTGTTAACGTATCTATTGTGTAGCGCTTATTGGTTCAAAAAAGACAGTGATCAACACAATTGGGACAATTAAAAAAGCAGTTGTCTATAACGCGACTTTTTGAAAGCTTTTCCGGCGGGTTTTTTCGGTCAAAATCCGGCAGAAATTTATTGGAATCGCAAGTTTCATAGCTAGTTTCTGCACATTGAAAGCGTCCCAGGGGTTTTCGAGGGTGCTGAATCCAAATATGCAGTTAAAAAACCATTTTAACTGCAACAAATCAATATTTAACCTCGATTTCTTCCGCCGGATTCCGTCACCGGAATCTCCAAAAAATCGCATTATAGACAACTCCATTAAAAAAACCTATTAGTCATAAATGCAGTTGCCAGAATCTAGAAATATAACTATAAAGTAACTCAATGGAAAATATCCAATTCGTCTATTTGATATTGTTAACGTATTTATTGTGTAGCGCTTATTGGTTCAAAACAGACAGTGATCAACACAATTGGGACAATTAAAAAAACCTATTAGTCATAAATGCAGTTGCCAGAATCTAGAAATATAACTATAAAGTAACTCAATGGAAAATATCCAATTGGTAAGTCAACGAAGGAGCTGTGGCTGCGGAGTAGTCATCATTCCGGAAGCGCGGAGACTATATCATATCTGGGGAATGGAGGACAAGGCACTAACAGCAGAACAGAGATTATAGCCTTTTCAGTTTCCAAAATAATTAAGACAGGAACAAATTTGCATTCATGGAGATGATAGACTGGGTAAGGGATCACTCCTGTTTCAACGCTCCTATCGTATCCAATTGGATGGGGCGTATTAAGAGACAGCCTAACAACTTTCAGAACATTAACATACAGGCACATCTACATAGCAGAATCAAGTGGCAGAACTTTTCTCAAAGAGGGGTATTCACTTGGATCCAGGTAAGTTTTCCTTTTCAGCTTACTCACATGGCTAGCTCTTGAGCTATGGGTCTTTCTCTTCTTTATAGTGCACACATGGCTAGCTCTTGAACTATAGGTCTTTCTCTTCTATATAGTGCACATGCTCTAAGAGCACAACATTTTCCAAAAGTTTTAATGGTCTTAATCTTTTAAAAGTTATCTAATGTCTAATAGATATTATGCTCACTTCTCAGTATGATGTGTAAGTATGTATTAAAGTTAAAATTTTGATCACGTAAACTGAAATAAAACATTTTAAAAATCTAAAATTTAAATAAAAATTAATACAAAACATTTAAATAAAAAAATTGAAAATTACAAAACATTTAAATAAAAAAATTGAAAATTTAATTTTTTTACTGTGCTAGAATGTTGCAAAATTATTATGAGTGGACTTTTCTGTAACTCCCTCAAACAAATATAATTATATAACACCAGAACAAAAATGGAAAGACGAGAAAAAAAAATAAAAACCTGTAGAATGTGAAAAAGCTCTGAGAATGTACTCGTTAAAAACATCAATCTAGAATGAGAAAATGGAAACATTTTACATCCACAGGATTTTCACCAGTAATGAATGAATGAGATGGAAACTAAATCCTAAATTCCATTATCTACTATGTACGGCTAAATCTTAGTTGTGTCCGTTTTATTTTGTATGCTCCAAAAATTGGGAGAAAGGCGTCACACTATTAGGGATCTTAGAAGATGTCCCGCGGTTAACAAATAACGCCTTGAATGGGGAAGATGCCAAATGATGAGATAGATGAAGTCAAACAAATTTCCATTGTAATATTAGAGACTTCCAAATACACACTGAAAAAAAATTCTTCTCTTCTATAAAACTAAATCCTATGAAACCACTTTGAATGCGCTGCAAGCTCTGACATTTATTTTGCAGATGTAGAGGTTGGGTTAGCGATAAATGTTGGAGTGTCATCACCGGCCATTATCACAACTACTTTCACCTGCTTATCATCTGAACAAGGCGACATATTATTCGCCAAAGTCTCATCCTTTTCAGCAGACCCAACAGTTAAATAGCTAATCTGCCTTGAACTGTTATTTTCTTCTGAGTTAGAATCAGGAGAAACTTTCAGGTAGGAGCAAGCCAGAACGATCAAAGCAAAAACTATCAATGCGATCATGGAACCAACTCCACCCAGTAGAAATGGAATGGGCGAACTCCATACCGAAGGCGCACCAGTGGTAGAAGGCGCTGTAATATTCCTCATAGTTGTTGAAATCTAATTTCAACGCTGATGAACCAAGCCAGAAACCGTTCACCGGATTTTCTTGGAGAGATTTGCCGACGAAGGAATAATCCGGCAAGGAGCTCCGATATAATTTGGAGCTGACACGTGGTTCACCACTGACGTAACGCAACGTAAGAATCTCGGAAGGTAAAGGTCTGCAGAAAATGGGCTTCCGATATTGTTGTCCACCGTCGGATCTACTCCCGTGTTCTCCGCCGTTGATCACCTGGAGTTGCATACGAACCTGCACCAAATTAAAACTATTGCGTGGAGTGTTAAATTTTGTGTTGACCTCCAATAATAATGTAGTTAATGTGCCCGTAGAAGTATTGGTAGGTGATTTAAATTTTAATGTTTTTATATGTATCAGAGGTATGGTGCATTTAAAGAAAGGCATGGGTGTTAAAAATATTTACGACACGTAAAAGTAATTGTGTTTTTTTTATTTTGTTTTCAAAAAATGAAAAGGGCTCGTGCATTGACTATTGTAAAAAAAAGGGAGCAGTGAAAACGTGCTCTGCATCTTTGTTTTGTTTGGCACATGGGATATAAGGTTTTTTGTTGTTGGCCATCGTAGAGTGGTGGAGTAGCCAAAAAAAACCATGTGTGGTTTTGCACAGTAGTGCATAAAGAAAATGGTGGAGCGCATTTTTGAATGCATATGTAAATTTTTATTACAGCAGTAAGTTGTTTTTCACAGCAGTGAATGTAGAAAGGATTTTACAGTGGTAAATCCCTCTCAGTAAAAGAGGATGAAGTTTGTATCAGTTTTTAATGAATAGAATGTTTTTATGGTGGTGAAATACTCTGTCTCTCAGTGAAATATTTTTTTAATCTTCCCTGTGCACAAAAGATCCTGGAGTAAAAGAAACAGAGCATTGCCTCTGTTGTGTTTTATATTGTTTTGTTTTTGGTATTTTGCATCAAAATACCCAAGAGTGGTATCAGAGCAGGACCAGGCTCTTTAAAGAAGTTAAAGAAGCTGAAGGGAGAAGGTTTGTAGCTGCAGCAAAACTTCTCAGGCAGACAGAAGACTCAGACAACGAAGGATTCAGGTATTCTTCATAGCTATCTTGTTTGTTATTGAAGAGACAGTCAGTGTTTTAAATACACAGTCAAGGAATGGCTAGCACAAGCATGGGTATGTTCAACACCCAACTCCCACAGTTTAATGGGAAGAACTATGACTACTGGTCAATAACTATGAAAGCCTTGCTTGCTTCCCAAGACTAATGGGAAATAGTTGAAGATGGTTTTGAAGAACCAGCAGATGAAACTGAGTTCAATACATTAACTCAGGGAGAGAAGGATCAGCTGAAGAGTAATAGGAAGAAGGATTCAAAAGCCCGTGTGTTGTTGTATCTAGCAGTAGACCAGAGTATGTTTCCAAGGTTAGCAGCAGCTAAGACAGCCAATGAAGCATGGGAAACCCTTAAGACAGCCTATCAAGGCATGGAGAGAGTGAAGACAACAAAACTACAATTGCTGAGAAAGGATTTTGAGAACCTGTGCATGAAGGAGTCAGATAACATTGACTCATTCTTCACTCATGTGATTGGTGTAATCACACAAATGAGAACTCATGGAGAAACCATTGAAGATAGAAGGATTGTGGAGAAAATATTGAGAGTCTTACCCTCAAGGTTTGATGCCATAGTCACCACCATTGAAGAGACAAAGGATCTCTCAAACTATTCAGTTGATGAGCTACATGCATCACTAATAACACATGAGCAGAGGTTGATTAGGAATGAAAACTCATCTCTTGAGCAAGCCTTCAAGACCCAGATGTCCTTTGGAAGAGGAAGAGGTCAAGGCAGAGGAAACAGAAGAGGAAGAGGCAGAAGCCAGAATAGAGGTGGAAGGAACAACCCATCAAATGCACAAGGAAGAGGCAGCAATCCAAATCAGAACCAAGGTCAAGGCAGCAGCCAACAAAGAGATCAGTATCAGGCTCAAGGACAAAGGTATGATAAATCTAATGTTCAATGCTATTATTGCAAAAAGTATGGACATTATGCTAGTGATTGTAGAAAGAAACAGCATGATAAGAACAACAGACAAAATGCAAATGTTACAAGAGAAAACAACAGTCAAGATAATGTCCTGTTAGCTTGTAACATGGCTGAAACACATAGTGAGGACATATGGTTTTTAGACTCAGGTTGCAGCAACCATATGACAGGAAACATTGCCCTCTTCTCAGCCTTAAATCAATACTTGAAATCAGAAGTCACACTAGGAACTGATAGCAAAGTCTCTGTTATGGGAAAAGGGGAGGTAAAAATATTTACAAAACAAGGAGAAAGGAAAACCATAGCAGATGTCTACTATGTCCCCGGAATGAGATGTAACCTATTGAGTGTTGGACAGCTTATCCAAAAGGGCTACAATGTTTACTTTGTAAATGATGTGTGCACCATCATGGATATACCACCCAGCAAAAGATGCATTGCTGAAGTGAAGATGACAAGGAACAGGATGTTCCCTCTCCGGATCAGGGCAGACTTGAAGAACAAGAAGGAAATGGCAGTAGTCACCCAAGAGGCCTTCCAAAGCGTGCCAAAGGATGAGAACTAGTTATGGCACTTGAGATTCGGGCATCTAAATTTTGGAGGTCTAAATTTGTTGAGTAGGAAAGGAATGGTAAGAGGATTACCATTGATAGAGAAACCGGACAGCCTTTGTGAAGGTTGTATATTGGGCAAACAACATAGAGAAAGTTTTCCATCAGGGAAAAACATAAGGGCAAAGACACTCTTAGAGATTATCCACTCAGATTTGTGTGGCCCAATGCAAGCTCCATCATTAGCTGGCAGCCTATATTTCTTGACATTCATTGATGATTTTACAAGAAAGACTTGGATATATTTCCTCAAGAACAAAAGTGAAGTCTTTGAGAAATTCCAAAATTTCAAAGCACTTGTGGAGAACCAAAGCGGGCTGCACATAAAAGTATTGAGAACTAATAGAGGAGGTGAGTATATCTCAAATGAATTCCTAAAGTTTTGTAGAGAAAATGGAATACATAAACAGTTCACAACTTGGTACACCCCACAGCAAAATGGAGTTGCTGAAAGGAAGAACAGAACCATCATGGAGATGGAAAGGAGCATGTTGAAGGCAAAGCATTTGCCAAATGAGTATTGGGCTGAAGCTGTACATTGTGCAGTTTATATATTGAACAGGTGTCCTACAAAAGTAGTCTTGAACAAAGTGCCAGAAGTGGCATGGAGTGGGAGAAAGCAAGGAGTCACCCACATGAGAGTTTTTGGATGTGTGGCCTATGCACACATTCCAGATCAGCTAAGGAGGAAGTTGGACAGCAAAGGGGAGAAATGCATCTTCATTGGATACAGTGATGAATCCAAAGCCTATAGGCTGTACATTCCATCTACCAAGAAGTTCTTTGTCAGCAGGGATGTTCAATTCATTGAAGAGGAAGCTTGGGATGGAAGCATAGAGAAAACAGTCAATGTTAAAAATTGTTTCTCTCATGATGAAGATGAAGAGGAGGTGGCTGAAATGCATCCCCAAACAGCAGCGCCAACACAAGGACAGCAAGGGACACCATTGAGGATAAATGAGAGTGCTTATCCAAGCACACCACAAGGAGGAAATTCAAGTGCATCTTCAAGCACTTGCACACCAAGTGAAAGAGGTAAGAAATTTAGAAATCTAAGTGACATTTATGATGAAGGAATGAATTCCTTATTTGCCTTGTATTGTCATGTTGATGACCCTATTCATTTCGAGGATGCAATTAAATATAGGAAATGGATAGAAGCTATGGATGAGGAGATGAATGCCATAGAGAGAAACAAAACATGGGATTTGGTTGAGTTACCAAAAGGCAAAGAAGTCATTGGTGTGAAATGGGTCTATAAGACCAAGAGCAATGCTGAAGGCAAGATAGAAAGGCACAAGGCAAGGCTGGTTGTCAAAGGGTACAAGCAACAGTATGGGAGAGATTATGAGGAGACTTTCGCCCCGGTTGCAAGAATGGAAACCGTGAGAGCAGTGATGTCCATAGCAGCACAAAACAAATGGAAAGTCTACCAAATGGATGTGAAATCAGCATTCCTAAATGGAGTGTTAAAGGAAGAGGTTTATGTTGAACAACCTCTCGGCTATGAGAAGAAAGGTGAAGAGCACAAAGTGTGCAAATTGAAGAAAGCTCTTTATGGGCTGAAGCAAGCGCCAAGAGCATGGTACAGCAGGATAGATTCATATCTATTGGATAATGAATTTGACAAATGTGAAGGAGAGCCCACAATCTACATCAAGGAAAAGGATGGTAAAATTTTAATTGTTGTCTTGTATGTAGATGATGTTATTTTCACTGGAAATGATATTTATCTTATTGAGAACTTTAAATCAGTCATGAAGGATGAATTTGAAATGACTGACATGGGTTTGTTGAGATACTTCTTAGGCATAGAAGTAGATCAAAATGAAAAAGGAATTTTTATATCTCAAGCAAGATATGTAAATCAAGTTTTGGGCAGATTTAAGATGGAAGAATGCAAGGCAGCAATCACTCCCACAGTGATGGGATTAAAGCTCAACAGAGAGGACAGCAGCAAGGATTTTGATCCTAGCTTGTACAAAAGTATTGTTGGCAGTCTTATGTATTTAACAGCTACTAGGCCTGACATTATGTATGTTGTTAGTTTGATTTCCAGATTTATGGAGAGGCCAAAGGAGGCACATTGGCAGGCAGCAAAGAGAATTTTGAGGTATGTCAAAGGTACCAAAATGTTTGGAATTTTATATAATGTCTCAGAAAGTTCAGATTTGGTTGGATACACTGATAGCGATTGGGCTGGAAGTGTAGATGATCGGAAGAGCACTTCCGGTTATGTTTTTAATATGGGTTCAGAAGCCATTTCATGGGCTTCTAAGAAGCAGTCCATTGTAGCATTGTCTACAGCAGAGGCTGAATATGTGGCAGCTACAGCAGCAGCATGTCAAGCAGTGTGGATGAGAAGAATGTTGAGAAGCTTAGGCCAAGAGCAGGCAAAAGCGACAGTGATTTTTTGTGACAATAGCTCAGCTATTGCATTATCAAAGAATTCAGTGTTTCATAAGAGAACGAAACACATTGATACAAGGTTTTACTACATCAGAGAATTGGTGAACAATGGAGAAATTGTCCTAGAACATTGCAGGACTCAAGAACAGGTAGCAGACATCTTGACAAAGCCACTGAATCAGAAAAGCTTTGAATTTTTGAGAAAGTGTCTGGGTATGACCGAATTCCCAGCTGTTGAAATTAAAGGGGAGTGTTGAAATCTAATTTCAACGCTGATGAACCAAGCCAGAAACCGTTCACCGGATTTTCTCGGAGCGATTTGCCGACGAAGGAATAATCCGACAAGGAGCTCCGATATAATTTGGAGCTGACATGTGGTTCACCACTGACGTAACGCAACGTAAGAATCTCGGAAGGTAAAGGTCTGCAGAAAATCGGCTTCCGATATTGTTGTCCACCGTCGGATCTACTCCCGTGTTCTCCGCCGTTGATCACCTGGAGCTGCATACGAACATGCACCAAATTAAAACTATTGCGTGGAGTGTTAAATTTTGTGTTGACCGCCAATAATAATGTAGTTAATGTGCCCGTAGAAGTATTGGTAGGTGATTTAAATTTTAATGTTTTTATATGTATCGGAGGTATGGTGCATTTAAAGAAAGGCATGGGTGTTAAAAATATTTACGGCACGTAAAAGTAATTGTGTTTTTTTTATTTTGTTTTCAAAAAATGAAAAGGGCTCGTGCATTGACTATTGTAAAAAAAAGGGAGCAGTGAAAACGTGCTCTGCATCTTTGTTTTGTTTGGCACATGGGATATAAGGTTTTTTGTTGTTGGCCATCGTAGAGTGGTGGAGTAGCCAAAAAAAACCATGTGTGGTTTTGCACAGCAGTGCATAAAGAAAATGGTGGAGCGCATTTTTGAATGCATATGTAAATTTTTATTACAGCAGTAAGTTGTTTTTCACAGCAGTGAATGTAGAAAGGATTTTACAGTGGTAAATCCCTCTCAGTAAAAGAGGATGAAGTTTGTATCAGTTTTTAATGAATAGAATGTTTTTATGGTGGTAAAATACTCTGTCTCTCAGTGAAATATTTTTTTAATCTTCCCTGTGCACAAAAGATCCTGGAATAAAAGAAACAGAGCATTGCCTCTGTTGTGTTTTATATTGTTTTGTTTTTGGTATTTTGCATCAAAATACCCAACAATAGTGTTATATCCCCCACAGCTTAATTCCTTGTCAGAGGATTTTGATAGTGGGTACTCTGGATAGCCATTGCCAACTGCCGGAGGGATCTATATTTATAACCATATTGGCCAGTACCCATTATTGGTTGTACATGGCAACAATGACGAAAACATTGATGTCATACGAATATAAAATTATATTAGACGGCAATACAATTTTCCATGGGTTACTACTTTCTAAAAAACTAATTATCGAATGGGCACACAATATATTCTTGAGATTTGCAACTTTTGGCTGACACAAACCCGTAGACCAATCTAATTTGTTGTTACAGTGTGCAGCTGATTAAATTACTTCATAGCCTGTGACATCCACTATATAACATTATAAAGATAAAGAGATTTAATCTCCACTAGAAGACACATCTTCGTCGTGTCTTCCGAATCTATGGCAGTGCCCATAAGTCAGTTCTTCTCGGCATCATGGTATTTTGTCTGGTTGGGTTGGCTGCTTAAAAGCAACCGTGCTTGTTTAAAATTTTATATCTTATGAGGATAGGCTGTTTGTATTGGTGTGGGGCCTCCAATATTTTTAATTTTATATCTTAGGAGGATAGGCTGTTTGTATCGGTGTGGGGCCTCCAATATTTTATTAATGGAATATATTGTTCTATACATTACTTTTTTGATACATTGAACATACAACCCCGGGCAAAAACATTTTTGATACATTGAACCAGGTAATTTTTTTCACTTCAAGTGGGAAGGAGGGACACGGCATTAATAGCAAGGCAGAGATCATAGCTCTGTGGGGAGGTTTGATTATGACACTAGTAAGTACCTTTCATATCAGATCAATTTCGAAGAGGGAGCAGAAGACAACAGATTTATTATCCAAGAGAGGAATTGACAAAGATCTAAGTTTGTTTTTCTTTTCTGCACATGAACATAGAGTCATGATAAATGCTGGCAGCATTAATTTCCCAGAGATTTCATCGCTTGATCGACTGCTACATATTCTTGGAGAAAATATAAAGAAAAATCAGAGAATTGAAGGTAGATCTGGAGAAGGTGATCCTTCATGTTTTGTTTTTGGTTGAAAATATAGTTTTTTTCATTGACTATAAATGTAAGAATCATTTGAGGAATAGTAATATCAAACTGCACAAAGAATAAACTGGACAAATGTTGTAAGGATGTTTATCCAAGAATTATAGGATTTTTAAAGAAAGACCGGAATACTATGCTAGTATGCACATATGTACTATCTGATTTTTATAAATATAAATCAGAATCTTTCTTTTCCACTAAAAAACATTAAACGCGTAATCCCTGGCAAAATGGATCATATGTTCTATATAACAACACGCAGGAGTTGTTTGGGCAGTATTTTAATTGGTTTTTATTTCAACTTTTTTGCGAAATTTTTTGTTTTAACTCATTCAATTTAAAAATGACGAATATATTTTTACTCTCAATGACCTACTATTTCCATTTCACCCCATTACAAATTCCACAAGAATCCCCAAAATGGTCTCACCGCGTAAGATATTTGTTTTCTATTACGTCTCCCGCTGAGTATAACATATTTGTTTTGTACTTACAATTATATATATATATATATATATATATATACCGCACTGAGTTTAGTGATTGGATTGTGTACAGCATCACAAAATGTTTATTCGATACTTTAGTAATACTTAGACGTGGATTACAAATTCCACAAGAATCCCCAAAATGGTCTCATCGCGTAAGATATTTGTTTCCTATTACGTCTTCCGCTGAGTATAACATATCTGTTTTGTACCTACAGTTATATTTATTTATTTATCTATATATATACACAGTGATGGGATTGTGTACAGCATCACAAAAAGTTTATTCGATACTTCAGTAATATTTAGAAATGGATTAGTTACAGATATCCTTGAATTGAATGAACTATTGTGGACAGGAACGAAATTTGTAATATTTTTCTCATTAGCTTCTGATGCTATGGACAGCCCCTCATTAACCTTCTATGATAAAGATTGAATTACAGAAGTAAGAAAGTCGTTGAATTTATTGACGCATGTATAACAAAATATTGACTATTCAACTATTAATTTTAGAGAAACTAACCAGAAAACATTCAAACGGAATAAAAAGATGAATTGTTATTCATTTTAATAGTAAAGTGAAAAAAAGCCCTAGCCCTTAGCTTGGTTGTTCAGTTTAATTGGTCAAAATCAGTGTCTCATTGTTAGGGAGGTCAGGTCACATAGTTCATTCTGCTTGAAATCTTTGAGGTTAAGTCTTGCTAATGGGCCGCTGAACTACATTCCTTTAGGGGTCTATCAGCCCAGATTTTTCTTAGCCACCACCCATTGACAAAGGTGTCCCTGAACCACAGCCCAGAGAAATAATAAACTTAAAAATTGAGAATAAAGTCCGCAGTCTTAAATGTCTTTTTTGAGGATAATTTTTAAAACAGCAAGTTCGAAAGACACCTGAAGTAGTATGCAATTAGATCAAAGGAAAAACATATCACGAATTAATTTTGATTTTAACAAATCTTTAAAAAATACGAAATTTGTAAGAACTTTAACATCCAAAAACAAGCTCCGGAAAATAATGTATCTGAAAAATTCCTTCAGCTTATCTCATCTTTTAATGGATCACAGTGAATATTTTTGCAAAGACATTAATGGAAGCTTATGAAAGAATACGTTCATCTCACAGACGAAGGTTTTTGTATAGGAAGTTTTCTAGAATGCGTTGTTATACAAGACATTGGTGAAGTAACTACAGCGAAAAAAAAATCTCAGTACGAACTACAGCCAAATTTGCACACGATAGAGAGTTAAACAAACCATAAGAGAATAAATACTCCTAGTAAAATGATAAATAATTTTAGATTATAATAAAGAACAAATATAGATGAATATACTTGGTTTTAATTAAAAACAATATAAAAGATTAATATGTTATTCTTATCCTTTTTTTATTATGGTATAACATAGTATGAATGCTTAACTCCTTTCATATTTAACTTTCTATTCATATGGAAATATTCTTTCTCTAATATTTTTCGTGTGATATAATTAGAAAAGAGATACTATAGTTAAAGGGATCGTTTTTATATTTGTTTTTAATAATACCAAAAACGAGTCCATGATTTAGGCAAGTGCTACACTACAAATTTTAAGTAATGTATAAGTGAGGTTATTCTAATTTAGAATATTTCAGCGATATTTTTTTACTAGTGTTTATTTAATAGATGATCATTTGACAATAAGCGTATATATTCTAAAATGAAATCTATTTTTTTTTTTAATAATTGTTTCACTATCTTTTAAAATATCAATTTTTTTTTTTGTGTTAATTATTAGTTTGATTATTAATTAAGTGTTTTCATTGATGCAAATGTTAAGAAGCATAATGCAAGGCATGCTTTCATTGATGTTAATAATTTTGTTAGGGTTGTTATTAACATTATCTACTTCGATGCTAATAATGAAAATACAATTTAGGTAACCTATCTTGGAAGGTTATTCTTTTTTAATTTCCTATTCAAAATGAGAATGAAGTTGTGCGATTGAATAACCTTTTCCAAAGCTTTTTCAGCAATATATAACACTTCTTCTAACTCCAAAAGGATGCGACAAAAAAATTCATTGAGTTAAGGGTGATTAAGCAAGGTTCCATCCTCGTTAAGTTTCATGTATGCGCTCGAGTGTGGGTTGATATAGATTCACTCAGATACGAGGACTAGTGCGAACCCATACATGTATAGATAATTCCGGTACATAAGCTGGGTAGGTTGAGCGATGATATAGACATCCCTCAGAAGTAGGGATGGATATGAACCTGGGTTGCTATAGATAACCTTGGTTCATCGAGGATGAGTAGAAGGGCCCACAGCTTAGTGTGGTATAGAAAAACAAAAAACGGGCCAACATTTTATATTTGGAAAGTCATGTTTTGCCACCATCTTGGCCCATATGAATCGCAACCCTTAATCCACACTTAATAATTAATTAATCAGGAGTAAGTGCATACCTTAGTGAGATTAAGGTATTTTAATTATACTGTGACTTCCATTCTTTTTGTTGAATGTTCCTTTGTCTCATATCTAATATATCCAGTTACTACTAGTCTGAATAATAGTTAAATCCACTTCAAATTTTTGAGTTCATTCTTATTTATGGTTATTCTTCTTAATCCTTTTCATGGTATCAAAGCTTGAGGTTGCATATGATTCCTTTAGAGAATAATTTGAAATTTGTGTGCTCACAAAGAAAGCACTGAGAACGAGAGCTTGAGGAGGAGAACAAAGTGGCGACCTAGGAGGGGTAGTCACACGTTTTCTAAGGAAACCATGAGGGACGACAATCATTGACTATCGCACCCTAAAAGCAAGAGGAAGAGCAAAGACGTAGTTTTCACTCCTACGCACTAAAATCTTATGAACTATCATGGGCCGCTACAACATTATTGTTGGAATTTAATTCCAACTGCAACAATGAACAGCTGGACAAGAATCTGATCTGCAGTAAATACTCCAGGCTGATCGGTGCATCAAAGTCAAGCCTGATATTTTTGCACATTAATATGCATTAAAGTTTCAATTGAATTCCCCTGCAGACAACCGACTTGTTTTTTGATAGAAGCATCACCGCCTTGCTGCATTAAATACAGAGATAAACATTAGAAGATATTTTGTAATATTTTATTGTTTTAATCAGATATGTTTTAGCATATAAATATCACACAGCAGTTCTGTTTTAAGGTTAGCAGCTGAAGAATCACACAGAGCAGAGGAGAGCATGCAGCAGCGTGAGGAAGAAGAATAATTTTAGAACAGTGAAATGCACAACAGCGCACAGCAGGAGTAGATGCAACAGCGCAGCAGACAGCAGAAAGGGAAAATGCACAGCAGTGCAGAAATTTGAATGTAATTCATTTTTGATGTTTATCTGTGTGGAACAGAAGCGTTCCTTAATGAATTTCTGAAGTAGATGTTCAGCAATAGAAGTTGTGAAATTCCCTCAGTATGAGGAAGACAAATCTGTAACAGTTAGTTTTATTTTAATAAATACAAGTTATTTTTCCTGTTGCTGTTACACCGTAACTCAAAAAATACTTGACGTCAAAAATTTACGTTGCTGCAACACCACGAACAGCGTTGCTGCAACACAAGTTACAGCAACTGAAAAAAACTGTGTTGCTGAAACACTGTTTCCAGTAAGTGATTTTTTGTTTTTCTGTGCAAAAAGAGAGTGCAAAAAAAAAGCAATTTTTGTCTGTCTGTTATGGAATTTATCAGAAAATTCCAACATGGTATCAGAGCTAGTCTAGGCACTCAGTGAGTCAAATACAGAGCTTGTTTTTCACTGTAGGAGCTGTAAGAAGCTTGTTGAGCAGATTTTTCCAGCAGAGAAAGTTTTTTCTTGTTTTCATTATACAGTCAGTATCTCTTCTTTACCAATACAGGTTAAGATGGCAGATGCTGGAACAGGTTTGACAAATCCCCAACTGCCACAGTTTAATGGGAAAAATTATAGTTATTGGTCCATAACAATGAAAGCATTGTTTGCTTCTCAAGGAATATGGGAGCTAGTTGAAACAGGTTATGCTGAACCCGCAGATGCAACAGCACTGGCTGCTTTGACAGTAGCAGAAAGAGACCAGTTGAAGAGCGACAGAAAGAAGGACGCCAAAGCCCTCTTTTTCCTCTTCCAATCAGTACATGAAAGTGTTTTTCCGTGGATTGCTGCAGCAACAAAATCCAAAGAGGCATGGAATATTCTCCAAACTGCCTATCAAGGCATGGAGAAGGTGAGGACTGCAAAGTTGCAGATGTTGAGGAGAGACTTTGAAAATCTCAGCATGAAGGAATCTGATACAATAGATTCATTCTTCACTCAGGTTATTGTCTTGATAACCCAGATAAGATCTCATGGTGAGATTCTTGAAGATAGAAGGATTGTAGAGAAAATCTTGAGATGTTTACCCTGAAGGTTTGAATCTATTGTGGTGGCAATAGAAGAAATAAAAGATCTCTCACAGTTCACGGTAGATGAGCTGAGTGCTTCTCTGTTGTCTCATGAACACAGACTGAGTAGAGGAACAGATTCCTCATTTGAGCAAGCATTCAAGACTCAGATGTCTTTTGGCCAAAGAAGAGGTCGAGGCAGAGAAAATAACAGAGGTCGTGGAAGAAGCAAAAACAGAGGCAGAAATTATCCTGGTAGCACAAGCGGAAGGAGCTGCAATCAGAACCAAGCTGAAGGTTCAAGCAAACAGCAAGCTCATGGACAAAGGTATGACAAATCCCAAGTCCAATGTCATTATTGTAAAAAATTTGGGCACTATGCCAATGAATGCAAGAAAAAACAAAATGACATGAATAATAGGCAGAATGCTAATTTTGCAAATGAATAAGATAAGAACCCAAAGAACGTGTTGTTAACATGTAACATAGCACAAGATAAACAAGAAGATTTTTGGTTCTTAGACTCAAGTTGTAGTAATCACATGACTGGAAATATTGCAATGTTTGCCAATCTAGATGAAAATGTGAAATCTGAGGTAACAACAGGGACTGATGATAAGATAACTGTCAAGGGTAAGGGCAGAGTCAGTATTCGAGCAAAAAATGGAGAACAGATGATTGTGCCAGAGGTATACTATGTACCTGGTCTGAAATGTAATCTTTTGAGCATTGGACAGCTCATAAACAAAGGTTACAACGTGTTCTTCAAAGGTGATTTGTGTACTATCAGAGACATGCCTCCAAGTAAGAAGATCATTGCACAGGTGCAGATGACCAGCAATAGAATGTTTCCTCTCAAACTCAGGACAGATTTGAAGGAAGGCAGAACTATTGCGGCCGTAACACAAGAAGTCTTTCATGAACAAGTGAAAGATGTGAATTGGTTATGGAATTTGAGATTTGGACATCTCAATTTCGGAGGCCTGAATCTGTTGCACAGAAAGGGAATGGTAAAGGGATTGCCGTTGATTGAGAAACCAGACAACCTTTGTGAAGACTGCATCTTGGGCAAGCAACACAAAGAAAGCTTTCCAGCAGGAAAGAGTATAAGGGCAAAAGCACCCTTGGAAATTGTTCACTCTGATGTGTGTGGACCGATGCAAATACCATCATTTGCTGGAAATAAATATGTTTTAACCTTCATTGATGATTACACCAGAAAGACATGGGTGTATATGCTGAAACAGAAGAGTGAAGTGTTTGAGAAATTCCGCCACTTCAAAACTCTTGTTGAAAAGCAGTGTGGGCATTATATCAAAGTGCTCAGAACAGATAGAGGAGGAGAGTACATCTCCCAAGACTTTCTGCGTTTTTGCAGAGAGAATGGCATACAAAAGCAGTTTACCACAAGGTATACACCTCAGCAAAATAGTGTTGTTGAAAGAAAGAATAGGACCATTCTTGACATGGTCAGAAGTATGCTGAAGGCAAAACATTTGCTGCATGAGTATTGGGCAGAAGCTGTTACTTGCGCAGTTTACATCTTGAATAGATGCCCAACTAAAGCTGTCATGAACAGAATACCAGAAGAGGCATGGAGTGGTCAAAAACAAACTGTCACTCACATGAGAGTATTCGGTTGTGTAGCATATGCACATGTACCAGATCAGCTAAGGAAAAAGCTTGAGAGTAAGGGGGAGAAGTGTGTCTTTGTTGGCTATTGTGATGAGTCAAAAGCATACAAACTCTATAATCCATCCACCAAGAAATTGATAGTAAGTAGAGACGTGCAGTTCATTGAAGATGAAGCTTGGGATGTAAGCTTGGAAAAAACAGTGAATGTGAAGACAATTGTGTCTCATGAAGAACAAGAGGAAGGGACAACAGCAAATAATCCTTCCTTGGTGGCTCCTCCTCCACCACCACAAGTACAAAAAACCACACCACAAGCTGGAATTCGAACAGCCTTGAGAAGTCAAGGAAGAACAGATGTTATTACACCACAAACAGTTGTTGCTGAAACACCACAAGGATCAGATATACCCTCAAGTTCGGATGGAACTCCAAGCACACCAAGAAGACCAAGATTCAGAAATCTGAGTGAGATTTATGAACAAGGAGAGGTAAGTAACAATACCGGTCTGAATTCATTATTCGCTTTGTATTGTCATATTGATGACCCAATCCATTTTGAAGATGCTGTAAATGAAGATAAATGGATTGAAGCAATGAATGAAGAAATTGGTGCAATTGAGAAGAGTAAAACATGGGAGTTGGTGGACCTCCCTGAAGGCAAAGATGCCATTGGAGTTAAGTGGGTCTATAAGACCAAAAGCAATGCTGAAGGTAAGATTGACAGGCACAAAGCAATACTCGTTGTGAAAGGCTACAAGCAGCAACAAGGCAAAGACTATGATGAAACCTTTGCACCAGTAGCAAGGATGGAAACAGTGAGAACAGTGTTGTGTATTGCAGCACAACAGAAATGGAAGATTGATCAGATGGATGTTAAATCTGCATTCCTAAATGGAGTGTTAAAAGAAGAGGTTATGTTGATCAACCTCCGGGCTATGAAGTTGAAGTCCAAGAGCATAAAGTTTGTAAACTGAAGAAGGCTCTTTATGGGCTGAAGCAAGCTCCAAGAGCATGGTATAG
This sequence comes from Pinus tabuliformis, assembly GCA_031772625.1. Lineage (NCBI taxonomy): Eukaryota > Viridiplantae > Streptophyta > Pinopsida > Pinales > Pinaceae > Pinus > Pinus tabuliformis. The sequence continues at coordinate 1,441,801,361 of CM062820.1, forward strand.
CAGAATTGATGCTTATCTGATTGAGAATGGGTTTGATAAGTGTGATGGTGAACCCACACTCTACATAAAACAGAATGACGGTAAGATTGTTATTGTTGTTTTATATGTAGATGATCTGATTTTTACTAGCAATGATGTTTCTCTCATTGCTGATTTTAAAGCAGTCATGAAGAGTGAATTTGAAATGACTGATTTTGGCTTCTTAAGATATTTTCTTGGAATTGAAGTAGACCAAAGTGAAAATGGTGTTTTCATTTCTCAAGATAAATATGTAGAAGCTGTGTTGAAGAGATTTAACATGCAGAACGACAAGGCTGCTGTGACTCCAACAGTAGTGGGGCTGAAATTAACCAAAGAAGACAACAGCAAATATTTTGATCCAAAACTGTACAAGAGCATAGTTGGCATCCTTATGTACTTGACTGCAACTAGGCCGGACATTATGCAAGCTGTGAGTTTAATTTCCATATTTATGGAAAGAACGAAAGAGACTCATTGGCAGACAGCCAAGAGGATTCTAAGGTATGTGAATGGAACGAAGGGGTTTGGTATTTTATACTCCTCTTCTGAAAGTTTCATGTTGACAGGTTACACTGACAGTGATTGGGCTGGAAGTGTTGATGATAGGAAAAGCACATCGGGATATGTGTTTCATATGGGATCGGGAGCCATCTCATGGGCTTCCAAGAAGCAACCAGTTGTGGCTTTGTCAACAACAGAGGCAGAGTATGTGGCAGCAACAGCAGCAGCATGCCAAGCAGTATGGCTGAGAAGAGTTCTCAAAGATTTGTGTCATGAACAAGAAAAGGGCACAACCATTTACTGTGACAATAGCTCAGCAATAGCATTGTCTAAAAACTCTGTTTTTCATAAAAGAACAAAGCACATAGACACCAAATTTCACTTCATACGTGAATTGGTTAACAATGGTGAGATTGTTTTGCAGCACTGCAGAACAGAGGATCAGCTAGCTAACATCTTGACAAAACCATTAGCAAAGAAAGGTTTTGATCATTTCAAAAAATGTTTGGGTATGCAACAGTTGAAATTAAGGGGGAGTGTTGGAATTTAATTCCAACTGCAACAATGAACAGCTGGACAAGAATCTGATCTGCAGTAAATACTCCAGGCTGATCGGTGCATCAAAGTCAAGCCCGATATTTTTGCACATTAATATGCATTAAAGTTTCAATTGAATTCCCCTGCAGACAACCGACTTGTTTTTTGATAGAAGCATCACCACCTTGCTGCATTAAATACAAAGATAAACATTAGAAGATATTTTGTAATATTTTATTGTTTTAATCAGATATGTTTTAGCATATAAATATCACACAGCAATTCTGTTTTAAGGTTAGCAGCTGAAGAATCACACAGAGCAGAGGAGAGCACGCAACAGCGTGAGGAAGAAGAATAATTTCAGAATAGTGAAATGCACAGCAGCGCACAGCGGGAGTAGATGCAACAGCGCAGCAGACAGCAGAAAGGGAAAATGCACAGCAGTGCAAAAATTTGAATGTAATTCGTTTTTGATGTTTATCTGTGTGGAACAGAAGCGTTCCTTAATGAATTTCTGAAGTAGATGTTTAGCAATAGAAGTTGTGAAATTCCCTCAGTATGAGGAAGACAAATCTGTAACATTTAGTTTTATTTTAATAAATACAAGTTATTTTTCTTGTTGTTGTTACATCGTAACTCAAAAAATACTTGACGTCAAAAAATTTACGTTGCTGCAACACCACGAATAGCGTTGCTACAACACAAGTTACAGCAACTGAAAAAAACTGTGTTGCTGAAACACCGTTTCCAGTAAGCGATTTTCTGTTTTTCTGTGCAAAAACAGAGTGCAAAAACAGAGCAATTTTTGTCTGTCTGTTATGGAATTTATCAGAAAATTCCAACAATTATCAGTGATCACCTCATGGAATAGAGCATGACAATTTTATTCAAAAATGTGAGCACATAAATTTTAATTGTGAAAGCACTTTATTAAAACGTTGACGTGGTGTAAATTGGACCTTCCAATTGTCGTGGAATTTGCAAGGGTGGTGGATTTCATATTAAAATTCACATTGAAAATTCTTGGAAGATACGCCTTATCATAGCTTAAAAGGAAAGGATAAAACTTTTTATTAATTTGCAAGGCACTTGTATTAGTCCTCTAAACCATGAGATTGTTTTCTTCCAAGGAAAAGTTAAGTAAAAGCTACATACTTGTCACAAAGGAATTTTTCTTTAAGTAAAGGTGAATCCATTTAAAATTTTTGGAATTTTTTTTCTTAAAATCTTCATAACATGGGTAATAAGGGTGTTTGCATCTTGTAAATGATGGTTTTCTCGATTTTTTGTTCTTCACAAAAACCAATTTTTATTGCAAACAATTATGTTTTTTTGGTCTTTACGAATGAGACTTATTTGCAAGCCCAATAATTTTGGGATACAATGCAGAAAGTCTATGTAGAGCCAAGTCAAGAAGAATTAGAAGCCATGAATAATGCTCAGGTTACTGCAGTTGTCGAATATAAATGAAAGAGCACAAAGCAAAGTGTTGGATCTAAAATTTGGTTAATGACCCTACCTTCAAAAAAATAATCAATGCAACAAAGGAAAAGTGGCTTAGGATATTCTCAAAGATGCATATCAAGGTAATGATACAATTAAGACTATTAAAGAATAGGCATTAAGGACTCTGTTTGCAACCTTAAAAAGGGATAACACCGAGAATGATGATCAGTTCATGACTAGAGTCATGGGCATTCTCAATTAAACTAGGCTTATTAGTGAAACGATTATACATTAGAATATCATTGAAAAAATCCTTCAAATCCATCCAAAGAAATTTGAAATGGTTGTAATAGTGATTCTATAAGTGAAATATCTTACAACATTTTTAGTATATCAGTTGACAAAATCATGTTTGTCACATCACACATGAATTAACCTAGAGGAATGATCCTTGGAACAAGCTCTCAAGGCACAAGCCTCTCTGAGCATAGCTACAAACAAAGGATATAAACGAAGAAGCAAGTGAGGCAAAGGAAGACCAATAGAACATCATGATGCAATAGAAGGTTCAACACCAGAACAACCAGTATATTTGAGACCCTAACAAAACCATAAATAAAGAAGGAGAAAATCAAGCAATAAACCCAATCTCCGGTGCTATTATTGCAAGAAATTCAAACATTATGATCATAAAATTTGAAAGACCTAGATATATCAACACAAAGGTAGTTTCCATATCTCCAAAAATGGGGAAGAATGATCTAAAGAAATATTTCTTTCCAGCCATGATTCTGAAGAAAATTATAGCAAGCACCTTTAGCTGCTAGAAAATGGCTACAAAAACCATATGACAAGCAACAAAGACCTTATTTCCTACACTAATGCTTCTATCAAAATTGAAATTACTCTTAGTAATTGTTCTCCTATAAAATCTTAAGGGAAAGGTATTGTGCTTGTTCTTACTAAGCATAATCAACAAAAAAATATGCATGTTGTTTATTACATTCCACACCTAAAGAAAAATCTGATTAATGTAGGTCAATTTATGGAACGTGAATATAATATAATATTTCAAGGGACCACTTTTTATATTTATTCCAAACCTCCCATTAGAGGACTTATAGCCATGGTAGAAAATACCAAGAACAGAATACTTCCCTTCACTCTCAGAAGTACAAATCTATCACAGTCATTTGCACACAATATTTCAAAGATAGATGAGTCACAATTATGGCACTCTAGGTATGGTAATATTCCCTTCAAGAATCTTAGTCCTCACTAAGAAACATTCTATGGTCACAGGTCTTCCTTTTGTGAATGAACAAGATTGTTAATGTGAAATTTGTATTCTTGGAAAACATACAAGAGACAAATTTCCCACATCTTCCAGTAGAGTGAAAAAACCCTTAGAACTAGTGCACACAAATATCTATGGACCATTGAACACACGATAGATTGGCGAATGTTTTTATTTTTTGACCTATATTGATGACTATAGCAGGAAAATATAGATTTATTTTGTTAAAAATATGTTTGATACTTTCTCAAAGTTAAAACAGTTCAAGATAGATGAAGAAAATAAAAGTGACAAGTTTTTGAAGGTACTCAATTTAGAAATAGGATGATAATACAGGGCCAAAGATTTCACAATATTTTTTCGAATAGAAGACATCATTATCCAGAATATAACTAGATACACTCCACAACATGATGGAGTAGTTAAAAGAAACAACTAATCAATCATGAACATGGAAATATGCATGCTTTGCAAAAAGGAGTTTTCTAGTGAATATTTGTCTGAAGAATATTTCACTACTGTAGTATATATTCTCAATATATCTCTGACAATAAGTGTTAAAGATACAATACCTCAAGATGCTTGCAATTGTAAGAAAGTGAATATCTCTCACTATTGAATATTTAGTTGTGTAGCATTTTTCCATGTTCTAGAGAAGACATGACAAAAACATGACAAGTGAAAAATGCATTTGTGTAGGCTACAATGAAAATTTAAAAGCCTATACACTCTACAATCTCCTCACCAAGAAATTTTTGTTAAGTAGAGATGTTAAGTTCTTTCAAAACAAATCTTGGTGTGAGAAAATTGATGAACCTTTAGATCAATATGTTCATCCACCAAGGCTACTAAGATTGCACATACAAGACGAGACACAACCCTCTACAAATGATACTACTTCCAATAGTGAATCATCATCTTCACCAGATAAACAAAAAATCATAAGCATAAGGTATATATATGATCTAGAACATGATTTTGAGAAGAAAAATATTGATCAAATTTAGGCTTTTGTGATCCATATCTAGTTTCTAAGAAATCTTTTCCGGTGAAAATCACATAAAGATTCATTTGATGATGTGTTTTGAACTAGCCAGTGTGCTTCATTGTCAACCAACCCACTTTGAAGAGGAAATAAAAGAGGAACATTTGGTTGATCCAATTAATCAGGAAATGAAATCCATAAAGGAGAATAAAACTTGGGAATTCGATCTCCCAAAAGGAAAAATTTGCATCAGGGTCAAGTGGGTCTACAAGAACAAATTGAATCAAAATGGAAAATTTGAGAAATATAAGGCAAGGTTGGTTTCCAAAGGGTTCTCTCAATAGCTTGGCATTGACTACGACGAAACCTTTGCTCCAATAGAAGGTTAGATACAGTAACAACTATTTTTGCCATTACAACTCAATATAAATGGGAAATTTTCCAACTAATGTCAAATATGCTTTTCTAAATGGCATATTAGAAGAAGAGGTTTATGTGGATCAACACCTTGTTTTTTAATTTGTGGGACAACAAGATAAAGTGTATAAGTTGAAGAAATCTGTATATGGCTTGAAACAATCTCGTTAAGCATGGTATAGTTGAATTGACTCTTACTTCATCAATAATGGATTCAGCAGAAGAAACCATGAGCCAACTCTTTATACAAAAAAAAATGAGGGTAAAATTCTCATTGTTTGCCTTTATGTTCACAATTTTCTCTATAAAGGTAATGTGATGTTAAAAGAATTTAAAGTTTACATGAAAATATAATTATAAATGACTAGTCCTCGCGTAATGAAGTATTTATTGGGAATTGAAATTAATCACTCCATAAATGGTATTTTTGTCTATCAACAAAAGTATGCCACTAACATTCTACGTAAGTTTAAAATGATCAATTGCAAACCAAGTCACACTCCAATAGCTCCACGCATCAAGTTGAGCAAACAAGATGAAAAGACCATCAATTGATTCTACATTGTATAAAAAGCTAGTTGGAAATTCTTGTATCTCACTACAATGATACCGGACATAATCTTTATAGTTAGTTTTCTTTCTATATTTATGGAATCACCCGAGAATTCCATCTAGAAAGTCGCAGAAGTAACTTTAAGATATATTACAGGGACACAAAACTATGACTTATAGTACAAGAACTATGAAGATTTGTTTCTCTCAAGATACACATATTGCAACTATAAAAGTAGTTTAGAAGATCCGAAAAAGAACATTAGTATACACTTTTCATTTGGGAACAAGTGTGAACTCATGGGCATTGAAGAAACAATCTGTTTTTTTAATATATTATGTAGAGGCGAGTATGCCGATACAACTTCCACATATTTTCAGGTAGTGTGATTGAAAAGCCTATTGAATGATCTTTAACTTATTCAAAAGGATCCAACCCCTATTTGTGTGATAACAACTATGAAATTGCATTGTCCAAAAACCATTTGTTTCGCAAAAGAAGAAAACATATTGAAATATGCATTCCCTTCCTTCAAGAGCTTGTCAATAATGGAGAGTTGTAGAAATCACCCAAGAATTATATAGCTAGTCAATAGTCACCCAAAAATTCCATATGGAAAGTTGCAGAAATAACTTTAAGATATATTGCAGTGACATAAAACTATGACTTATAGTACAAGAATTAAGATTGCTTACTCTCAAAATACACATATCGTGACTATACAGGTAGCTTAGATGATCAGAAAAATCACATTATGATACACTTTTCATTTGGGAACAACTTTGATCTCATGGGCATTGAAGAAACAATTTATTTTTTTAATATCTTTAGTAGAGGTGAGTATGTAGCTGCAACTTCCACATATTTTCAATTAGTATGGATGAAACGGCTATTGAACTATCTTTAGTTCAGTCAAGTCAACTTCACCTTAGTCGTCGATTTTTACACAGTGTGATTTCAGTTATTTATTGTTGAATGTTCCTTTGTACCCTATGTAATTGATTTAGCTGTTACTCAATAATGTAAAAAGCAGTTCTCTCCATTTCCATTTTTTGAGTTCATTCTTCTCTATGTTTCTGCTTCCCAATCTTTATCAGAATCACTAGTCTACCCTAAACTGTTATTTTCAAATGAGTTAGATTATAAAGAAACTTTGAATTCAGAACAAGCTAGAGCGATCAGAGAAAAAATGATCAATGCCATCATGGAACCCACTACACCCACTATAAATGGAATTGGCAAAGGCGCACCAGTGGTAGAAGGCACAGTAATATTTGTCATAGTATTTTATCCCCAAAGTAGGCACAGTAATATTTGTCATAGTGTTTTATCCCCAAAGCTTAATTCCTTGTGAGAGGATTCTGATTGCGTATACTCCGGATAGCCGTTGCAAAGTGCCGAACAGAACTATATTTATAACCAAATTGGCCAATAACCAATAACGGTTGTGAAATGCCAAACATGATAAAAACACTGATCCCATATGAATAAAAATTATGTTATACGCGAGCAGAATTTTTTATTGGATACGCGACTTCCAAAAAGAACAATTATCGAATGGGCACCCAATATATTCTTCGGATTTGTAGCTTTTGCGTGACATACACCAGTAAACCAATCAACTGACGACGTGTTATATGTCTCCTATAATGCTGATTTATACTATATAGTCTTGAATAGATCCATCATATAATGTTTATTTAAGGAATAAAAATTATGTTATACGCGAGCAGAATTTTTTATTGGATATGCAACTTCCAAAAAGAACAATTATCGAATGGGCATCCAATATATTGTTCGGATTTGTAGCTTTTGCTTGACATAAACGAGTAAACCGATCAACTGACAACGTGTTATATGTCTCCTATAATGCTGATTTATACTATATAGTCTTGAATAGATCCATCATATAATGTTTATTTAATGCCTAAAATTCCATAATGCTGATTTCTAGTACTGAATAGATCCATTATATAATGTTTATTTAATGTCTAAAATTCCAGACGGACGAAGAAAAGAGCTTTAATCCGCTTTCATCATGCCTTAACGAATATATGACACAGCCTACACGTCACAGTTGTACTCGGCATCATTGTGTTTTCTGTGCTTACCTGTCTTAAAGAAAACCGTACATGTTTAATATTATTATATCTTACGAGGACTGGATATCTTTATCGGGGGCCTGCAATATTTTAGGAATGGAATATATTAGTATGTACATTAATTACTTGTCGATTTGATGAACAATGCATTGTACATAACTCATGAAGATTTACAAGTAATTTGATTTGAATAACAAATTAAGTGGTTAATAATCTTCTTTGGAAAGAAAAGAAAAAAAATTCAAAATCTAAGTTGCTTTTTCCTAATTGTTTTTTTTAATATCATGTTAAATTGAATTATCTCATATAATAATTATATTGAAAATTAAAAAATAAAATAAAAATTAATCTTAAATATTATAATTAATTTGAAAGATAAATATCTATAATATAGATCACAAAAGTCTCAGATACAATATAAAAAAAAAATATTATTTTTTATCATATAATGTCATGTAATAGTTGTGAACTATTTTTTACGCAAATACTTTTTAAATTCAATTATGAGAAATAAAAATTATATTAAAAATTAAAAATAAAAATAAAAAGTTTCTATATTTTGTAAAAAAAATGTTAGCTTCCCCTTGTCACGACATTATGTGATAAGGGAATCCTGATTTCACTGTATATTTCTAAAAAATTCAAAATATATTAAAATTTTAACATATTAAAATATTAACAATGGTAAAATTTCTGCATTTTTGTAATTTTAATTAAACAAATTCATTACTATATTTATTAATTTAAAATTAATAAAATTCTAAAAATTATTATATATATATATATATATATTCTTTCAATAAGGTTGTTAATTACTCTTTAGATATACTAGTATTTTTATGATTATTAATATTTATTGAATAAAAAACATAGTTTAAAATGCTTATTGTTTCCCTACATGGTATCTTTTACCATATAAACCTATAACTTTTATATAATAGTTTTCTCATCTCATCCTTTTTTAGCGGTGTATTTACCTTGTATGGTATATTTGTGATAGAACATGGTAAAAGTTTATTAAATATTTAGTGTAATAATTTTTGGACACTGAATGGCTACTCATATTCTTAAATCGAAGGAAGTAATGTGCAGGCGGAAAAACATGTACAGTTTTATAGAATACGAACGTAGTAATACTTTTCTTATTACTTGCTAAGGCTATGAACGGCGTTCATGGTCGCGATATGATAAAACTTCAAGATAGGAATGAGAAACTCCTTGAATGTTTTGATACGTATATAACAAAATTATTGATGTATAAATAGTTATATATATATATATATATATATATATATATATATATATATTTCGTTTTATCCGATGAAGAAAGAAATTAGCATCTTTAAGAGCTTAATTGCGAATGTTGTGGGTAGTGCCAAGTCAGTTTACAAATAACAAAGATATCTGCTTAAGAGTTTTCAAGACTTAAAACCAGTATATCAAAATTGATAATTACAAAAATAATTTTCAAATCATTATAATTCATTATATTACTAGCTAAAAAACAAAATTTAAAAAGCGAAATTAATAACCATTCTATCTATAATTACTCTAATGGGCAAAACCCATAAAATTTAACCAAAAAATAGCGTTATGAAATAAATAAGTAATTCTCATCTTAACCCTACGTCTAAAGGAAAAAAACAAAAAACATCTAAAGGAAAAAAAAAACCAGAGAATTAAGACTTTATCGGTCTGAAATGTGTTTTTACAAATGAATTTATGAATCTTCAGCACTTTTCAAGACACTTTAAGTATTTTGAAGTTTGATCGAGGAAAAATACGGAAATACAAACATGTCAAATAATTAATTTTAGTTAACTTTAATAAGAGAATGGAAAACAAAAAAGCACATTTCTAAATTATCACTTTTGATTCCTCTATATAAAGATAATTATACAATCTACTTCAGTATTTAGTGTATGATATTCATCATTTTACAATAAATTTATGAATTAGTTGGATTTCAAAATTTAAACTTAGTGAATTTTTTTCTTAACTTTATATAATTGAGATTTTCTCTGGACTAAATAAATTATAAAACTAAAATTATTTATCTATTAAATAATAAAATATAACATAAATTTTGCCTATTTAATTATTTGAAATAAAACTACTTATCCAAAACACTTAACGCATATATATATAAAAATATATATATATATATATATAAAAGTTCATATACTACACCGCGAAGTAGATGCTAGTGAAGACTTTGGTAAAGACATTAACAGAAATATACAAAATAATATCTTTAATATTGCTTTGTATTACGAAATGGAAATTTTATGACTATTTGGTGAGTACGTTCTATAATATGTGAAAATGGTCAATTAATATGTTTTTATATCAAATTAAAAATATTTTAATTCTTAATTTATTATGGGTTTAGTCAATTTTTCTTTAAGCATCGTAGATTTAGTATTAAAACAGATTTATGTTCTTTTTCATATGTTATATGTTAATTTTGTGTTTATCATGAAAGAAATTATTTGAAAACTCATTACTGAATTTGTTTAATAATTATAAATATAGAGTAATCAAATTTTTGGAGGTAGAAATATTTTTTTTAATTTGGCTATTTGTGAGAACATGATATATTTGGAGTTAAGATAGATATATATTCATTTTTCATCTTTAGTCATTTTGAACATTGAATGAATTATACATAACATCTCACTCATTTGAGCAACGCTATATTCAAATTTTTTTAACAATAAGTAATTTGAAGTTACAATTTTTGTTTGTTAAGTCGCATTGAAATAATTTCTTTTTATTAATAGATTGTGAAATTTAAAGTTTCATCTCCATCCCACGAATTAAATGAATTATAGAAATTCCTCTCAAGGAAGTAAATTTTTTTTTTCAATTGTGTTTTCTCTTCTTACATTAGTAAAGTTCATATAAAATTATTTGATTCAAATTGAGCATTAAAATATTTCTATTTATAGTGATCATTATTTTTTTCATAGCATTTATTTTAAATTATTTTTCTCCATGTATGAAATGGTTTTTACAATAAATAATTTAATTGCATTAAAGCAAATGGAACTCACATAGAGAAATTCAGATATAGCACAACAATACATAATACAGTGAAAACCAAACTTCTATTGATAAATAAAATAATAGAATACTATAAAATATGTACTCACCAAAATGGTGGTAGTTATTTCTAAAGATAAAAAAATGGCAGTTAAACACAATGACAAAAGTTTTTCCAACATATAAGAATACTGACCTTTTAACATAAGGAAAAAACCCTATAGGTCCAAGACCCTAAGAAGGTGAAACACAACCTTTTTTGAGACCGAAGTGATTAGTTGGTATGTAAAATTTCGATGGTTGTAAATTTTTCATATAATGTCCTTTTGGGTTGCACAATAGCACATTCGATAGAACTATCCTATGATTAAAACATTTGTCTATGAGTAGAGCATGCCATGGAAATACCGTTACAGGGAAAAGTGTCTATATAGAACTGCTCTATCCCACTAAGGTGTGACAGCTGCCTTAGAAACAAACAGAGAAAAGCTACTTATGTTTTTCCTTTATGAATTAAAGATAGAGAGGAACAGAAAGACCAACCTCTGTCTTGCGTTAATCCTTCGATTCGATCCCTCTCTTCCTTCATAGTCCCCAGCTACCTACTCCCTTGCACGCCGGGCTTCACAAAGTACCTATAAGATCACAGAAGCATAGCACTATACAAAGACATGGATCTATAATCATAAACAATCTAGGATTAGATGTAAATTGACCATACAAATGTAACAAGCATCAATGATACAAAAGCATGGAGGAAAACTCAAATAGCTTTTATTGATAAACAAGAAAAGATCCAGGAGGAGTTACAACCAGTTGTTCCGACCCAGCATCAACCTCCCAGCAAAGAAGCCCCTCTTCACCTCAAACAAATCTTAGATCACCCAACATCTGATGTTTGTCTCTAGAAACCAACGACAATTCCTTACAATATGCAAAATTCTAGCCTCTGGATCTCTGGGATGAGGGATCCATATATAGATATCTGTAAGGGGGATGAGTCAGCTTGTGATTTGATTAGTGTCTTCTCTCTGACAGTTCTTGCTTCCACTTGGAGGCTAAGGGCCTCTTACTCATCCTTGGTCGAATTGAGTGAGGCAAGTGTCATAGGAGAAGATTCTGGAAGCTTCCATTACCTCTCCACCTCGTGGAAAGCCAGTGGGGTAGCTGCAATGATCCTGTTTTGACCAATTCTGAGTAGTTGCTCATGGAGAACTTCTAGGAGAAGCTCTAATCTGTTGACCTTGTTCCTTTAGGGGTTAGAACAACACTTTTAGGGACTTAGGAGCCCTTGGTTTATGGACATTTCATGCTTGGGGTTGCAGGGCATAAAAATGTCTATAACAGTTCCCCCCTAAAGTATGAGGTCGTTAACCTTTTGGTGTTGGGTGAAATGCTTTATTATGAGGATCTGAAGTTCTTTCAATGCTGGGAGGAGACCTGTAATAAGATTCAATACAATACATTATCTTCATAATATTTTCATGATCTAGCTGAGGCGGGCATTCCCATGCTCAACTTTATAAATTCATTTTCATGTACATAGGACAGACAATCGTCTGAGTGTAGACTGATGATTCTGGTAGAGCCATCATCCTTTTGATAGGATGATTATCTGTGCTGCAATGATGTACATTCAATGTCTTTATTCCCCTGAATATCTATGACAACCCGGATGGATGAAACTAGATCCAGGGTCGTCAATCTCGTCTGATCTTCACTCGAAGTACAAGTCGATCCATGTGAGAAATGTTCTGAAGTCGAACATGGAAAGACATCGCTTGATTACCAGTCAATGATGTCAATTGTTAACAAGCTCGAGGGGAATCACCGATAATGATAATGAACCTCAAGGTACTGCAGTACAATTCACGTGGTGTGAATAAATGACTTGGCGTCGAACACCACACAAAATCTTTCGGTCGAAGGCCATTGATGTAAACCTATTGCCGGAAGTGAGAAACTTCCCATTGAGGCATGCAAGCTTCAAAGTACTGAATGGGGTGTTCCTAGATCAAATTCTTGGATAATGAGCTGATGTCGACAAGAAGTGATCCGTCACAGGAGGGCCTCAATGAAGCCCACATTAATGACATGGAACAGAGCAAATGATTTTAATGGAGGTGAAAACGATTTGGTGATATAAGGTTCAGGGTGGCAGTCATGAAAGAATCGAGTATAATGTATGGTAGTGGGTGAGACACAGGTGGACTCTCTGAATGACTTCTCTTGAACATATCGGTGACACTGATGTGATGGATCGGTAGCATTAACCCAAAATGTGGATGGTATGGCGTGAACATGGTGATGTGACTGGTGAATGAAACAACCCAACCCGACTCGGACACGGAGTGGAAGTGTCATGTTCAAGAGCGACTTGCTACCAACAAAGTTTCTTTGAGTTTTCTTCCCAATTTTTCCCCAGTAATTGCTGACCAGTACCTCTTTATTTTTGTCAAGCTTGAGGAGGATAACATATGCTTGTTCTATAATTTTCCCTTCGGGCAAACCCATCGCTATGTTTTAACGAGCCTAGCGATAGTGAAACTCATTCTCGTCTATAGACAAGTTTTTCGCTATTAATCTTTTTAACGAGTTTAATGACAAAGACAACTCGGTCCATTTCAATTTTAGAGAGTCTGAAAAGGAACGTAAAGGTAACTCCAAAATTCCTTTTTCGTCATCTAATCCCTTAAGTCCGAAAAAGTATAAAACAATACAGAAGGGATGAATTTTCGATACTTTTAACGAGCCGAACAAAACAAGTGCTCGATATTTTTGTGTAATAATCCCTCAGGTCAAAAAAGATTAAAATCTAGAGGAGGGATAGGACTTCCTGTCCCTTTAACGAGCTGGAGAGGCCAATGGCTCGACAATCTTTTCATATTTTACGAGTCAGTTGAAAAGAGCTTAAAGGAGACTCGTCTTTTGAGGAACGAGTGATAAAACGAGTAGCAGCTGATTCCAGGTAAGGTTTGGAATTTTCCAATCACGGCAGTGTCACAAGGATGGCTAGTGAAATCACTCTTCGCAGTTGTTCCTCAAAATGGGTAAAAAATCAAATGGAGGTGAATGATCGGCCAATGAAAAAGTGGAGGCGACGGTGCAAACACGACCAAGGCTTTTAACAGCTGAAGTACTACATTCACGATGGTTATTTATCGGGGAATAGTTCATTTTTTAACAAGCTTAAATGCAGGGAGAAACATTTGCTCATGTCTTATGTTTATTTTTTAACGAGCTTGAACTATGTGCTAAAACTGCTCGATGCGGGTTTATTTTTTAACAAGCTTGAACCTTGCGGTAACACTGCTCGATTAATCCAGTCGTGTAATAAGAATGTCTCATATAAAATGGAAACTTTTAGAGTTTTTCCCCACATCCTTTCTTTATGCAAGCTAGGAAACGACCAATCTAAAAAACATATAAATGACCTCTCTTTGCTTGCACTCCAAAAGGTTTGCATGCCCCCAAGTATAAAACAGAGTTTCAAGGTTACCCCTTATTTAGTCCGTTAAAACATTTGTTTCACCGAGAGAGGCCTACCTCTTACAAGTTACCCAAATATTGTTCTGTTCACAGCGCAAACAAAACACTTCTTCGGCGATGTCTACCGAGATAAACAAAGGTGAGTGAAGGAGGCTACTCCACTCACATAACTTTGACAAGAGAATCTTGTTCTAGAATAACCCCCTCTTCCAATCACGGACAGGAGTACAAACTAGTCATATTCTCTCGCGGAAACCTACCCTATACCCAAAGTTTTCCAGCCAAAGCAGACTAGGATGTATTCCCCCTGGGTTTCAGTCATGTCCCCCCGAATCACTCGCGCTCATCGGGTGGACGGACTGGAGATTGAGACATTTCTTGCGTGAAAAGACCATTCAAGGATGGTATATGACTATTTGCTATGCGTGATCCGGGAAATGAAAGCTGGTCTATGAGCTTGACCACTCTTCCTTCGTGTGGAAAACACATTACTCTAAAGAGTGAGGAGACAATTGCTCCAACCCAATAAATATAGTCTCGTCCAAGGAGTAGATTGTAATCCAGGGGTCCTTGAACTACCAGTACGTTCATGTGAACGGCTTTCCCTCTCAATGTTATGGGCACATTGGGAAGGATCCCTAACAGTCGACTGGTTCCTTTATCAAAACCTGTTAGATTTCTCATCTCAGGCAAAAGCGATGGCGAACCAAGCGCTTTCCAAGCAGTTGAGGAAAGGATACTCACAGAAGCCCCTTCATCTATGATGGTACCAGCCATAATCATTCTATATATTCGAATAATAATTCAGAATGGTATACTAGCTGGTAAACAGGGTTTGCCTAGTTGATTCCAGTTGAAGGAGACAACTAGATTGCTTGGAGGTGGGACCGAATAGACAACCGGGTACGACTCTGACGAACTTCCTTCCTGCGGTAAAGGAACGGGTAAATTGCCCCCATGTTCGTTGGAGTCTGTGCTTATGAAAAGAATTTGGACAGTGTCATCCTTGTTCTCTTCCGTGACTGTATCATCTGAAGATGGAACCTCTGAAGGAAAGACCCGGTCAACTGTCGCCGCGGCCTTTTGAATTTCGTCTGGTATGGGTTCAGATGGCTTATCTTCAGTAATAGATGCTTCGGCCGACCACCTGAGGCGGCCAGCCGGATTTTCAACTAGCGACTGACTCGACAAGAGTTTTTTATATCCAGGAGGAAGTGGTAACGGTGAAACCGGACGATTGTCCAAAACTCTTTTAGCTTCGTCTAAGAAGGGACAATGGTGGACGGCATGATCGCCTTCGCACATTTTACAAGGAAATCTATATTTTCCTTTTTGTCCTGGGGCTTCACTTTCACTAGTTGACAGTGATTTTTCAACATGATCATCAGAGGTTGACGACACCGGGTTGTGCAAACGAGGAGACCAGTCCCTTAAGATCCGAGGGATGCAAGGACAATCTCTGTGATAGTGGTCTCCTTTGCAAATGACACATGGCGATTTAGGCCTGGTCAGTGCAGTGTGTGGATTTTCGTTAGACGACACTCATTTGCCCCCATTCGCTTTTGGCTCCTTCTTCTTTTTCTCTTTCTTCTTATTTTCCTTCTTCTCCTTAGGTACTTGACTTTTGGCTTTACCAGCCCCATCAAGCAAAGAGGAAGGAGGAGAGGAAGAATTAGAGGAAGTAGAAGGTTGGTGGGTAACTCTGGACTCGTCTAATTGCTGATTTGATTGTTCAGGAATTGTGGTGTTCTAAACGACAGAGGTTGAGAAGAGCCATACAGGTAAACCAATTGTCAGTCCTGGAAGTGACAATGTGGCCATATGGGGTGCACCAACATCTCCCCAAGAGGAGAAGGGACTAGGATTTCCTCCAAGGGGGAGCCCTTGTTTGGTGGATTCCATTTTCTCAACCCAAGATCATCGTAGGAAAGGGTAATGAATATTCCGTTTAAAATAAATTTTAGACGCTTTGACACAACTTGTTTTTTCAGTTTTTAAGACTCGAGAAAAAACAAAAGATGACTCTAGTCTCCTTCGATTTTTAATGAGCCTGAAGTGACAAGTGCTTAGATGAACCTTTTCTGTTAAGGAGACTGAAAAGGAATGAAAGGGACTACTCTGGAAGTCTAGGTAGAGGGAGTACCAAACCAATCGCAAAACTGTAGGATACTTCTTACGGTACGACAGTCAATCTTCCCGAATACTATGTTCAGTGCATTGCGATCGATAGGGCGGCAGACACGGCTTCCTATGGATAAAGGATTAAGCCTATTAGGGTCTCCCAAAATATACTCGACGGTACGTGGGAGCACAAGTCCGTACTGGCACTTATCGTCTCAAAGTGGAGGAATCACCCAACCATCAGTGAGCACAACAGTTACCAGACTATATGACGCCGGAATACATCTCTAGCCTAGACCTCTAAATGTTGTGCATTAAGTTCCAAAGCGTTGTTAGATTCATTGAATTTATTTTAAGTTGATCTTGTTTATGAAGTTTGCCTTTCAGGTTCACCACGAGATGTAGATGTAATTCCTAAAATGCAATCTAAGATGATAAACAAACTTTTTATCTCCTTTATGCAATGAAAATCCTAGCTACTAGGGAAAAGAAAGACATAATCTTTTCACAAAGAGCAAAGAGCACACTGTAAATGCACTTTCCTAAATCAAGCCAAATAGACTGTCTATATGCAAATGCACATGCATGTATTTTTTTTCGACTTTCTTAGTCTATGGATGCTAAAAAGAAAGTTGATGCATAAATCGAATTTCTTTTCAAGCGACGAATATAAACAAGCTTCTTTTCGAAATCAAAAATGGAGACGATTACGACACCTTACGATTTTGAAATGAATACTTGTTTTTGACACTAGAAAATTACAAATTCAGACCAAAAGCAATAGTAACAGGATAATCGACCATCAACAGCAATCAAAATCTTTCCTATGATCGAAATAGACACTTGCGACAAATTCAAATCAAGGGACGACAGTATGACTATGCTACTTTTACAAAGGAGAACTGTAAATGACTCAACAAACACACAAAAACATCTACAGTTCCTTTGTAAAAAGGAGGCGGAATAACAATAAGGAAAAGGGGTTTCAAACAGACATATACTGATCACAGGCAGCAAAATTCAGGAATAGAACTGGAAAGAATGAGTCACAGAAGCCACAACTACACAAAGCTAGTCTGATCAGCGCACCTGTAACACAAAGAATCTGAAATGCAGCGCAGGTTGTACACTCGGGAAGTGCGCTGAAATTCATAATCTCTGAACAGTACCTGCGCTGGGCCAGAAACGAGACTCTGTTCGGGTTCCGGGTTACAGTTTGCAGTTCAGTCCTTGGGTTTTGGCCGAGTAAAAAGCAATCAGTAATGCAACAATCAGGGGTAGATCTAAGGAGGATCTAAGAGCTATCACAAGGGCAATCAGATAGTTTGTGAATTAGTTGTTTAAATCATAGACAGATCCAGTAGATGGATTGAAGTAGTAGTTGTCTACTTTGCATTTGTTATGGAAAATGCAGTTCGAATGCTACTTGTAAGTTTATGAAAAAAACAACAAAGAATG
Source organism: Pinus tabuliformis (assembly GCA_031772625.1). Taxonomy (NCBI): domain Eukaryota; kingdom Viridiplantae; phylum Streptophyta; class Pinopsida; order Pinales; family Pinaceae; genus Pinus; species Pinus tabuliformis. Next base: position 1,441,819,333 of record CM062820.1, read on the forward strand.
ATAAACAAACAAACTAATTAGTTCCCCAGCGGAGTCGCCATTTTGTTACAGGGAAAAGTGTCTATATAGAACTTCTCTATCCCACTAAGGTGTGACAGCTGCCTTCGAAACAGCAAGAGAAAATCTACTTATGTTTTTCCTTTATGAATTATAGATAGAGAGGAACAAAAAGGCCAACCTCTGTCTTGCATTAATCCTTCGATTCGATCCCTCTCTTCCTTCATAGTCCCCAGCTACCTGCTCCCTTGCACGCCCAGCTTCACAAAGTACCTGTAAGATCACAGAAGCATAGCACTATACAAAGACATGGATTTATAATCATAAACAATCGAGGATCAGATGTAAATTGACCATACAAACGTAACAAGCATCAATGATACAAAAGCATGGAGGAAAACTCAAATAGCTTTTATTGATAAACAAGAAAAGATCCAGGAGGAGTTACAACCAGTTGTTCCGACCTAGCATCAACCTCCCAGCAAAGAAGCCCCTCTTCACCTCAAAAAAAGCTTAGATCACCCAACATCTGATGTTTGTCTCTAGAAACCAACGACAATTCCTTACAATATGCAAAATTCCAGCCTATGGATCTCTGGGATGAGGGATCCATATATAGATATCTGTACGGGGGATGAGTCAGCTTGTGATTTGATTAGTGTCTTCTCTCTGGCAGTTCTTTCTTCCACTTGGAGGCTGAGGGCCTCTTACTCATCCTTGGTCGAATTCAGTGAGGCAAGTGTCACGGGAGAAGATTCTGGAAGCTTCCATTGCCTCTCCACCTCGTGGAATGACACTGCCATTTGTCATTTCTCACCCATCGCACCCCACAGAAGGGACTTTTGAAATGCAACGCACCCTCACAGTGTATTTAGGTGAGATGCAACTCACCTAGCCAGTGGGGCAGCTGCAATGATCCTGTTTTGACCAATTCTGAGTAGTTTCTAATGGAGAACTTCTGGGAGAAGTTGTAATCTGTTGACCTTGTTCCTTTAGGGGTTAGAACAACACTTTTAGGGACTTAGGAGCCCTTGGTTTATGGACATTTCATGCTTGGGGTTGCAGGGCACAAAAATGTCTATAACAAATACCTAGTCCCCCTAATTTTCAAAAAGCATCCTTTAGGTCAAAAAAGAAAACCCCAAAATTTTGGGACCCAAAAAACCATTGAAAAGCTACAAGGAAGATAGAGAATCCTTCGGCTAGCAGAAGAGGTGCATGGTCATGGATATTGACGTAGATTTTTCTTGTCCCCTTAGGAACCAATGGTCTCAATTTTGTCAAATTCCCTCATGAGAATGGGAACAATTGCTACATTTGGAATTTGGTGAGATAACTTTGTTGGGGAAGAAGCTACCCTACCTTGACAACCTGATAGATTTGTATGTTCTCTGAATGTATATCCTTCATCATCTTGACCATGATATGATCCACCATAGCCTATTAAATGCATTTAGGATTGAATTATAGAGGTTGATTTATCAGGTACCTTCAAAGTGTCCAATAGAGGTGGAAAATATGGTCCCAACAACTCTACAATGGATATTCGGTGTAGGGAAAGGAAGGAAGGAATGGCCAATTCAAAAAAAAAAATCTGACATATTTTGTGACTGTTTGAAGTCCATATCAGAGTGGTATCAACTTCTTATTGGGGTATATGAGGTGCATTTTCTATAAATCTAACCATATCATATCACCAACCTAAAACTAGTGTGGAACCCAATGTTGGTCATGTTGGTATTTTTACTTGGTACTAGATTTTTGTAGGATACCATGAAATTTTTGTCCGAGGTGATGGATATTTTCTACTAATTTCTCTACTGTATCCACATTATATTTAATTTTCTAAGACTCTACCAGTAAAGATGAAATGTAAGTGCTGCATAAATTAGGGCCAATGGTTCGAACCCTAACCACACATAAAAAGGATTGTTGCCAATAAAGCTGTGGAGGTATCAATTATATCTATTTTGAACATATAGAAGGATTTCATTCCATGAACATGGATTCATGGAGTCGTACATGTGTAAGATATCTACAATCATCTTGTTCAAGAATTTTGTTTTTGCATCCATTTGGGAATGAAACTTTGTTGATTTGGTAAACTTGGTATTCATTAGAGACTATAGGCTATAACAAAAGGTTTCGAGGAACCTACTATCCCTATCTAAGATAACCATCTTTGGTAGCCCAACATTAAACAAGACATGCTCAAAGAAATGGACTATGATATTGTTCTTGCATGATGCCTTACAATCCTATAGAACTTAGCGATAACCACAAACACATAATTATTAGCATGCCTAGTGGAGGTTAAACATGAAAAATAATCAATGGAGAGTAAATCCCAAGACTTTTATGGGATAGACAGACGGGTGTAAAATTCCTTCCTTTTTATGGGTATTTTAGAAAGGGCATAAGAAGTGTATGGTCTAATAAATCAGTGGACATTGTATTGAAGGTTTAGTTAGTGCAATTATTTTTGAAGTCGTACTATTTTCTTCTCCTCGCATAAGTTCTTTAATGCAAGACTATAATGCGCATCCCAAACCATCTTTGCATGCTCAGCTTAAAGAACACAAATATGTCTCATGTAGCACAAGAGAATGCCTTGGAGGTGGAAGTTTAGAATGTTTTTACCTCGTATGAGCTTCTGCTATGCACCAAAAAATTTATGTCGCTATTGCCGAAGTATGAAATACCAAAGTTCCCATTCCCACAAGAGTTAATATTTCTTTTAGCACAACAACTAACGGTCGACTGAGGAAGTCTAGACCATGGTTGTTGTAGAGCTTCTTGTACTTTATGTTTAAGTGGGATTTTTGTAGGTATGTGAACCAATTTATACGGTGGTCATTCGGTAACATTCCTTGAGCCTGCATGAATTTCATAGGCATATTATCAAACTAGATGATTGTCTCCTACCAAAAAATACAACATTTTCACTCTCAACATGCCTGCATATTGGAGTACGTCTCCTAGGAATAGGTGGGGTATTTATGGATGATTGTTAGAGAGAATTTCATTGAGATATACTACTAGATATCCTTTATGAGTGGGAAGTACACCAATAGCATAGATATAGACATTTATCTAAATCTCAAATGTTTGTCGTAGGCCTAGCAGGGTAAGGATTAGTGAAGAGAAGAGGCATTACTTTAAATTGTTGAATTCTTTCTATTGTTCTTTAGAATCAGAAAACCTATCATTGTCTCCACCCTTCATCACTCTACTTTCCAAGCGATATGAAAGAAACACAAAAAGATCCTTTCATAAATATTAGCAATGTTCGCGAAGTTCTCGAGCTATGTTACATTCCTTGGGGCTCACTAATCCTGGATGATTAAGATCTTGGTTGGGTTCACATGCACCTTGATTTCATCCATGATGTATCCAAAATATTTAATTTGATACATAAAAGATGATAATTTATCCATATTGACATACGACTTGTGTTGTTCAATGCCATTTTGGATGAGTTAAAAGTATTGAAAGTGTTCTTCTTTGGTTGTACTAAATATGCAAATGTCATCTAATTATATAATCAGAAAAGAGTTTGTGAAGAGCCCCATGATATGATCCGTTATCATTTTCAAGGTTGTTAGAGAATTATTCAATCCAAAGGGGATGACAAACCACTAAAAAAATATTAATTATATTTGAAGGTTGTCTTGACATAGGGTATTTTTTAAGTGAGTGCAACGAGATTAGGATTATTAATGTTTTACAATGGTTTCCATAAAAAATAACAAAAAAACTATATTCAGTTTTTTATATGGTAGCCAACATACTTTTTATTTTTTATTTTTTAACTATGTGCAGATTTAAGGTTAAGTAAAAAATGAATTACACATCTCCCTCATACTCGATGTAGAATGTACCTCATTGTGAAGCACATATGAGATTGAAATAAACTAGTTCATATGAATATTCAAATATTTAAATTAAGTGCCATATTCAAATATTTTTTAAAAATATAAGAATTATACACTCTCTCTTTTTATATATATAGAGAGAGACCTCTCCCTAAAATTCATATAATACTATAATACTTATCATGGACATGAAAATATCTTATTTATGAATGAGAATAAGAGTAAATTATTTTATTCACTTTTTCTTCTTACAATATTGTAAGATCAACAATGAACTATGCTAGCTCTTAAAGCAAGAATGTGTTTTATAATGATTTTCATTAAAAATAACTAAACATATATATTCACATTTGTTTTATATTATATCCAACACTAAATTTTAATTGATAATATATATATATATATAGCTTTAAAACTGAGATGTGTAAATTTGAAATTAAACACATTAAAATTTACACTATTTCCTCATTTTAAAATGTAATATATAATAATATAATGTTTAATTTTATTAGGACAAAATACAAATTAAATAAAATATAACCAAAATATATATATATATTTAAAAAAATGTAATAATACATTTTACAAATCCATATAAAAAATATTAAAATATTTATTTTATTTTTAAAATGTAACAATGGATTATATTTATTTTATTTATAACTTTATAATAGATAAACTTAATACAATATTAAAATAAATCATAATAAATTTAATATACATTAAACAAAAAAAATTTACGTTGATAAAGATATATATTTAATTTTTTTTATTAAACCATAATATCAACCATGAAAATCAATATAAATTGATAAATTACATACAGATAAGTCTATTTAAGATTTATTTTTTAAGATATTAAAAAAAAACACGCGAATTAATTTGAAAAGTGAAATACATTATTTTTAACAAGATGGTAGCATTCGTCGCACTTATACATCATATATATCTTTACCCAATATAGAAGATACAAAATTAATAATATAATATTAGAAAAGTAAACCTAGTTCAAAATTGATAATTAATAATAAAATATTAAAAAAGTAAACTTAGTTTATATAATAATTGTTTTCAACTCTAAATGAAAAATATTAAATTAAAAGTATAGGTATAATATTTTTAATATTTATGTAAATATATTTATTGAGCTTTGAATATATGATGATTCAGTGTATTGTTAAAGAAATGTTTGTTAAAGAAATGTTTGATGTTAAAGTTATTGATTTAAAAGGCATCAATATTTTCATCTATAAAATTAAAAAGAACACTCTTGTAAATATGTCAATAGAGCCTGGCTATTTGCTTGTGGGATGGAGTGTTATCCTTCTGGCCCAGTTTTTATTATTGTAAGTGACATAGTGATGTCATCATGGCTATATTACTAACATGATTTATTTCATCCCCATATATGTTGCTTGAATGCTCTACAAGAGAGTTTGCATGTGGCTAAGATGAGCTAACACCTTTAACCAAGATGTGCTTCTATGATTTCTCCCAATTATACTCTGTTCTAGGTACTATCTTATACATGATTGTTATGTGTAGGTTGTGGTTTAGGTTAGAATAAAAGACCATTTGTGGAATGGTGGGTCAAGAGGTGGTGAGTATGATGGTTGAAGATATCACTATCTATTCATTGTAAATTGAATATGTGATGCACTCTCTCCATGGCTATCTAATGGATTATTTGAGTCATTAATCTATAGTACTCTAGTAACATAGTTATCGATCAAACAAGAAAGTGAACTGGCACCTGGTTTTTTGCGGTAGCAAAAAATCACCAAATTTTGAAAAGTGGTGATGCAGAATACACTTTTTTCTAGCATATTTTTAGCACTTTAAATTTTCTCATATATCAAGTATGAACCTTTTTTTCGATGTTAGTGATTTTCATGCTGGTTTTGAAAAGCGTTGATGCAACATCAACACATTTTTTTAAAAGTTAGTGTTTTTCATGGTGATTTTGAAAAGTGTTGATGGAACATCAACACATTTTCTTAGAGGGCCTATTTTTGACACTTTAAATTTTTTTATGTATCAAGTGTGAACATTTTTTTTTGTTAGTGATTTTCATCTTGATTTTGAAAAGCGATGATGAACATCAACTTTTTTTTGTTTAGAGGGCTTAGTTTTTGCACTTCAAATTTTCTAATGAATTAAGTGTGGATACATTTTTTTAAATGTTGGTGATTTTCATGTTAGTAATAAAGCATAAAATAAAATTAATAAGAACATGAAAAAAAGAAAATCAAATACAAAGAAATATATAAAAACAAAAAAACTTTGAAAATGTAAAAAAAAGATAAAGCATAACAAAAATAAAAACAATAGAAACATGTTAGTAATAAAACATGAAATGAAACCCGGATGCGGGTGCCACGATGCATATGAATGACCCGCCAGATGTTCAACATGGGCGGTCTTAGGTACAGAAGAGGCCTTAAATGCTCCACGCCGCCCTGGATGGCAAGCGTGAGAGCTGAAGGGAGAGGGGATGACAATTCATTGCCGATACTGCGCGACTTAAACGGTTTCAGACGGAAGTTAAGGCACTCCAACCCCGAGGCAATCCAGAGCAGATTAATTATGGATGGAGAAGGGAATGTTTTGCAATGTTTCAGGATCGATTTGGGGATTCAGGCCTCAGTTTGTCAGGCATTCAAGCGCTGGTTCACGAGCTCTCTGGGGCATTTGCAGGTAGATACAGGGTTGCAAGGGAGGATAAGAGCGGATTCACATCCCTCATATCCCTCTCCACAGCACTGTCACGTTCATTGGTCTTCAAGAAGGGAATGGCGCCAAGACAGAGGCTCATTAGCCGTCGAGGCACTGGAAGGGAAGGTACTTCTCGTCCCTTGGATGCTAATCCGCCTCTATGTTGCTGTCGTTGTTCATGCCACCAGTCAGCAGGTGCACACCCCATTCGGCCGTCCCAATTCATGGATACAAGATCACTGGACTCAAGCTCTGCTCCGCTACCTGCGTTCGGAACGACGGTCTTCACTGTCAGATGTGCGCAATGTCATTCCAACATCAATGCTCATGTTTCGGTCCTCTTCATGGAGGAACCGAAAGAGGAGGTGGGAGGATTACCCAGCACCCAAATTCATCATGCTGAATGTTCCAGAGTTGCTGAGGAAAGAGCAGAGACACCACCTGGAACGAATGTTGTGCAACCTTCGTCTCAGCCAGCGCCAGCTTTAGGCAAAGCCAAAGTCGATTGGGGACCTCCACCGGAAGGCGAGTACTGGATTTATGAAGAGGACCCGGAGGACGAGGATTCGGTTGAATAGGCGCCGGCTCCACCATGCTTCGGCCCTCCGACAACTCTCAGGTTCTTGTTGTGAACTGCTACTCTTGTTAGCTATGCTTAATTACGCTGTAAATGTCATGGTTTGGCCTCCTAATTTTGTTACTCTATGTTCGAATGCGCTCGCGCGAACAATACTGCTGAAGTACTCCTCTCTCTCTCCTTGGCCCCTGCGCGGGATTTATAATTTTGTTTTTTCTGTGATGCAAAAGCTTACAGCCCCTGCGTGGGTTGCTAGTTTCAGTCATAGCGCCCTTGCATGGGTTAGTGGTCAAAAGGGTGTTGCCCCTACGTGGGCGTTTAGTAGTTTTTGGAAGACCCCTGAAAATGAAGTTTTCGGTAAGCACTATCAAACCAGAGGACAAGCCCTGGCCCCTGGGGACATGTAATCCTGGATGTAACTGTTTCAGCTTGTAAATAATAGAAGTAGCATAGTTTTAACGATAAAAAAAAATAAAACATGAAATGAAAATAAAAAAAAACATGACAAAAAAGAATCAAATACAAAAAATTATATAAAAATGGAAAAAAAAACAAAAAAACCTATAAAAATGTAAAAAAACAAAAATTAGCTCATAAGAATAAAAAATATGAATAAAAAACTAATGACAAAAAAAGGTGAATTAAACAAAAAAAAAAAAAAACATATTGATCCACTTAAAAAAATCCAAAAACATTTTTTTAAGTTAAAAAAATTGATTAAAATAAAAAATAAAATATTTAAATTAAAAAAGAAAAAAAAAATACTTTTTTTCTTCAATTAAAATTATAAAAATAACGAACAAAAAATAAAACAATTAAAAAAATCAAAAAATAAAATAATAAAAAAAACAATTAAAAAAACAATTTAATCCCGGATGCGGGTGTATGCCAAGTCCGATATGAAAGCAGAGGAATGGGACGGCAAGTGGCATAGCCACATGGCCACCCGTAAGCCCGCACACAAAGCAATAAAATCGTTTCGTAGCAGTAGTAAATGCCATTCAATTCGGCACTCGAATCAACTCACCAACGCTATCATGCATCGGCACTGCATCATGGAGCCCTCAGGTAATATTGGGCCCACCTCCTCTATTTCAACTCCTCTGCCTCTGAGTTTCAAGTGCCCCCTAGCTGTAGTGGAGCCAAGTACATGCACTGCAACAAGCAGACAATGCAACATTCTCTGCTCCATAGAGTTTGGACAGGGTAGCCATTATTCTCAGAGCTTGATCTACAACTTGACTTTTGATTCTGAGCCTTCTGAGCCTTCCACTTTAGATATCTACTCAGTGTCGACCTCTCATAGGTAGTGTCTTCATCCCCGCACCATCATGCCTAGACTACACCATCGAATGAGGAGCAGGAGGGGTAGTAGTAGAGGCAGACTACCCCGTTCTCCACTCTCAACAATCTTAGACTCCTCTTCCCCCTCAGAAAATTACGTCTCACCCCATGATCCTGAAACTTGCAGTGTTAGAGGCAGCATACCCGATGTCCACTCCCAGCCTTTGCACACATCCATTCCAACTACGGATATCCCCTCTAGTTCTCACCAATCTAGCCATTAGGCTCAATTCATTTACCATTGCTCTTTGAATCGACCACTCATCAAAGCTACCATCACAATCACCTTCCAAGAGGAGCCATCCAGTGATGAAGGAAAACCCACCAGCGCAATGGAGAAGAGGGATAACGCTTAGGGCAAGCCTCCTACAGCAGAGAAAAATCAAGAAGAACCTCTGACGAAGGATGACATGGGTGCACCGTTGAAAGACGAGGACGACCTCGAAGCATACACATGTTACATTATTCAGGAACATTTGTCAGCACCGAAGGACACATAATTCCCCACGTGTCTTCAGATTTTAGGTTCCCAACAACCAAGTCTATGGGTTTACCTTTGAATTTTTGGGCAAAATAGTTAGTCTTGAAATTGAAGTCAATAGAATATTTATCAATGTTTATATGATGGTTTCCCTTGTGCGAGAAGCAACCTTATTTTGGATTGGACTGGTTTTCCACCTGTAGCAGTCCTAATCTTGTTTTTTGATGTATCATGCCATGAACCTTGGCTCAAAACTGCAGAGGCCATAGCCTCCTTGTATCATTTTGTTACAGTAATAAATCTTAAACTTATTTTGAAAAAAAAAATTAAACAATTTAAAAAGAAAACAATTGAAAAAATATATAAAAAAAATAAATTTAAAAAGTAAAAGTAATTAAAAAAAAAAATTAAAGAAAAAATAATTACAAAGAAAAACTATTAAAAAAAAGAACAATATAAAAAAACTATTAAAAATAAAATAAAATAAAACACAATTAAAAAAATTAAAATAAAAAAACATTGAAAACGCACACAACTTGCTTCCCCAGCCAACCCTCATCCCCTCCCCACCGTCGGTCCTCCGTCTCCCTACCCTTCCCTCTCCTCGCCCACCCAACCTCTACTCTAGACCACCCCCCTCCATCACCCCCCTCTGTCGTCCCCCTCTCCCCCTTACCCTCCTCCCCTCCCCAACTGGGCCCCCAGCCAACAGCTAAGCGGAATTGGCCAGTGGCCTCTTCGCCACTGGCTAGGGGCGCAAGTGGGGAGGGGAGGGGGTTAAGGGGCAGAGGGAGAGGGTGAAGGGGTGTGTAGGGTGCTAGGTTGACATGGAGGTCGGGTGGGGGAGGCAGGGGTATGACCGAGGGTGGAGAAGGGAGGGGGTTGGTGTAGGGGAGAGAGGGGAGGAGGAGGTGGGTAGGGTGTGGGTCGTGTGGAGGTGGGGAGAGTGGAGGGGGAGAGGTGGAAGAGGGTGAGGGCGGAGGACAAAGGAGGGGGAGGGAAGTGGAGGTCTGAGGGTGGCAAGGGCATGGGTGCTCGGGGAGGGTAGAGGGTGTAAATGGGAGGTACGGGGGCTGGAGGTCAAGTAGGTGAGGGGAGTGGGGAGGGGGTGCGTGGACAGGGGTCAGGTGCAGGAGGCGAGTAGGCAGGTGGAGGGGCAGGGCGTTGTGTGTGTTTTAATTGTTTTATTTTTTAGTTGTTTTTTTTGTATTGCTTTTTTATTTACTTATTTTTTTGTTTCCTGTTTTTTTTTAAATGGTTTTTTTTTTTATGTTTATTTTTCATTTGTTTTTTATTTTTATTTTTATTTTTAATTGTGGTTTTTATTATTATTTTTAAGTGTTTATTTCAACATGGTATATTTTTCTTTCTAAATTTAAATATTTTTAATTTTAATTTAAGATTTTTTCGTTTGTTTGTTTTGATTTTATTTTATTTTTATAATTTTTAAATTTAAATACTTTTCATTTTAATTTTTAAACTTAAATATTTTTGTATTTTAATTTTTAAATTAAAAAAAAAAAAAATATTTTGTTTATTTTATAGTTTAAATTTTGAATCTTTTGAAATTAAATATTTTTAATTTTAATTTTAAATTTATTTTTTTATTTGTTTTGAATTTTTTTTTTTATATTTTTAATTTTAATTTAATTTAATTTTTTAATAATTTTTTAGTTTTTTTTAAATGATCTTTTATTTCTTTTTAACTTAAAAATCGTCTTTCTTTAATTAATTTTTTGTTTTATTTATTTATTTTTTATCTAAAATTTTCAATTTTTACAAGTTAATTTTGATTTTTCTTTTACATTTTTATAGTCTTTTTTGTTTTTTGTTTTTTTGTTTTTTAATTTTAATTTTTATTCTTTATATATTTTATGAAATTTAATTTATTTTTTGCCATGAATTGTCCCCTTGTCATCCTTGGCTAGTTGGGCCTCGGGATCGTAGGGGAATTTTTATTTTTATGTTTTTAGTTATTTTAATATTGCATTGAATTTTTGTAATTTTTTTTTTTTTTTATTTTTTATTTTATTTTGTTTTGTTTTTATTTTATTTCACTATTTTATTTCATTTTTTCTTCTCATTTTTTAAATTTTACATGGTATGGTTAATTTTTTTTCACTTTATATATATATATTTTTTAAGTCGCTACCATATATTTTGTATATTTGAGGCTTTTTTCATGGTTTTTTTTTTTTTAATATTTGAATTTTCGCATATCTATATATTGTTAGATAATGAATCCATACAAGAGAGGATAGTTTTAAATAGAGGAGGATTGACCGGCTATATCTATATATTTTTTATATTTTATTTTTTTGTCATGCTCTTTATGTTTTATTACTTTTTTATATTTTTTTAATATTTAAATTTTTGTATATATATATTGTAATGTGTCAATGCTTGTCTAGCAATCCGATCCCATTATATGCAATTTGATAGTAATGTTTTAATACATATTATAATATACATTATTTTAATGTATAAAAACCAATATATAAAAAGTACTACAATTAAAATAACTCGCAAGTGTTCTTACTTTAGTTTTTTAACCATGTTATTGACATATGGGTGACCTGAATTTCAACTTACGTCATAACAAATTTCTTTCACACATATACCCTCTGGGTTTCCACAAAGAACATGTTAGAATTAATAATTCATAACCTCTTTCGATATGTTTTCACCATTAATATATTTTGAATGCAAGGATGCTTAAGCGACAACGTAATTTTAACATTCCACAATTTATGTTAAAATGGCTGGATGAGAAGGAAAAAAGAAAAAACTTTAATTTGGAAGATAGAAGAAAGGATCTTCGAGTTGTGAATATAGTAATCCCAAAAAGACTTGAGGTGAGATGAATAGCCTCACACATATTTTCAATTTTAAAAAAGATCTATATTGTGTTGAAATGGTAATTTCAATTGCAGCGCTTGCCAAAATCTGGCATCAAACAGTGACTGCAAACAGTTTTTTTTCCAGGAAAATCGTCACGCCAGTTCCTCGCACCGATTTTACGGAAAGGTGATTTTTTCTCCGAGCGCAATGATCACAATGGACGGCAGTCATGTGCCTTGAGTGGTTTACAAATACAACTTTCCCTGGCGGGTAAAATTCAGTCAGAAAGGGCCGTGTGATATTGCTGACAGCCGTAGGATTAACGTGGAGTAAAATCCATGGTTAATAATAAAAAAAACATATCGCCATGCTAAATTAATTAATGTGAAGTACCCTCATTCCAGAAATTAATTAATGTGAAGTAATTATAGTTGGTAAACGTAGGTAAAGTTTTTAATTTTATTTTTTATTATTCACGGGAGTATGGGACAAGTAAAAGGTAAATATCATGTTTTTTTTGTTGTTGTTGAATATGTAATGAAACACAAAAAAAACGCAGCAGTGCGAACGTAATTTTTTTTGTTGAGAATATGTAATGCAAATGAGGGACGTAGCAACGCGTATGTAAGGAATTTTTTTTTTACACAACAGTATGTTAATTTTCAAGAGGAGACAGAGTATTATTTTTGTAATGCACAGCAGTGCAGACACAACAGTGTTTGAGCAGTGTTAATTTTTTAGCAGGGATAGAGTAATTTTTTGTGGAATTTCATCTGAAGAATTCTTGGTGAAATCCGTATATGAGAGGAAGAATTTTGTAACATCAATCTTATTAATGAATACAAGTTTCATTTGTGTGTGTAAAACTCTGTTTCCTGTGTTAAAAACAGAGCATTATTCTTTGTTCATTTTTGTTTTGGAATTATCAGAAATTCCCAACATGATATCAAAGCTTGTCCAGGCTCTTTGAAGGTGTCAAAGAAGCTGAAGGAAGGATTTCTTACCGCAGCAATTTCTCCAACAGAGTGAAGACTCAGTCAAGAAAGAATCCAAGGTATTTCTCAAGTTAGTTTTTTGTGTTACTGTTGAGGACAGTCAGTTATTTTAAATACACAGACAAGTATTTTGAAACATAGTTAAGAGTGCAAGAATGGTTGGTGCTATCACTAGCATGGGTATCTCTAATACTCAGCTCCCACAATTTAATGGGAAAAACTATGACTATTGGGCAATAATTGTAAGAGCTTTGCTTGCTTCCTAAGACTTATAGGAATTTGTTGAGGATGGTTTTGAAGAACCAGTAGATGAAAATGATTTTAATAATTTAACTCAAGCAGAGAAAGATCTATTGAAGAGCAATAAGAAGAAGGATTCTAAAGCCCTCTACATTTTGTATCAAGCAGTGCATGAGAGTGTGTTTCCAAGGATAGCAACAGCCAAGAGATCCAAAGAAGCATGGGAAGCTCTCAAGATAGCATATCAAGGCATGGAGAAAGTGAAGACAACAAAACTACAGTTGCCAAGGAGAGATTTTGAGACTCTCTGCATGAAGGAGTTAGATAATATTGACTCATTATTCACACATGCGATTGGTCTAGTCGCACAGATAAGGTCTCATGGAGAGATTCTTGAAAAAAGGAGGATTGTGGAGAAACTATTGGAGATCTTACCCTCAAGGTTTGATGTGATTGTCACCACTATAGAAGAGACAAAGGATCTCACAAACTTCTCAGTTGATGAACTACATGCATCACTAATAACACATGAGTAGAGATTGAGTAGAAATGAAAACTAATCTCTAGAGCATGCCTTTAAGACCCAGATGTTCTTTGGAAGAGAAACAGGTCAACGCAGAGGAAATAAGAGGGGAAGAGGCAGAAGCCAAAACAGAGGTGGAAGAAACAGTGTAGCAAATGCTCAAGAAAGAGGCAACAATCCAAATTAGAACCATGACCAAGGTAGCAGCCAACAAAGTGGACAACATCATGCTTAAGGACAAAGGTATGATAAATCCAATGTCCAATGTCATTATTGTAGAAAATATGGGCATTATGAAAATGAATGTAGGAAGAAGCAACATGATATGAGTAATAGAATTAGTGCAAATTTCACTAGAGAAAATATCAGCCAAGATAATTTGTTTTTAACCTATAATATGACTCAAGAAAAGAGTAAAGATGTATGGTTTCTAGACTCCAGTTGCAGTAACCATATGACAGGAGACATAGCCCTATTTTCTATGTTAGATCAGAGTGTGAAGTCACAAGTCACACTAGGGATTTATAATAAAGTTTCTGTTATGGGAAAAGGAGAAGTAAATGTCTTAACAAAGAAAGGTGAAAATAAAACCATATCAGATGTTTATTATGTTCCTGGAATGAAATGTAATCTCTTAAGTATTGGACAACTTATTCAAAAGGGGTACAATGTTTTCTTTGTTGATGATGTATGTACCATCATGGATAAAACACCCAGCAAACAATGTATTGTTGAAGTGAAGATGACAAGGAATAGGATGTTCTCTCTCAGAATGAAAGCAGATTTAAAAAATGGAGAAGAAATAACAATAGTGACACAAGAAGCTTTCCAAAGCAAACCAAAAGATGAAAATTGGTTGTAGCACTTGAGACTTGGACATCTCAACTTTGGAGGTCTTAACTTGTTGAATAGAAAATGAATGGTAAGAGTAAGAGTATTACCATTGATAGAGAAACCAGACAGCCTTTGTGAAGGTTGTATCTTGAGAAAACAACACAGAGAAAGTTTTCCATCTGGGAAAAGCATAAGGGCAAAAGCACCGTTAGATATTGTCCACTCAGATTTATGTGGATCGATGCAAACTCCATCACTTGCAGGCAGCCACTATATACTAACATTTATTGATGATTTTACTAGAAAAACTTGGGTTTATTTCCTTAAGAACAAAAGTGAAGTGTTCTAAAGATTTTGCAATTTCAAAGCACTTGTAGAAAACCAAAGTGGGCTTCATATCGAAGTTCTAAGAACTGATAGAGGAGGTGAGTATATCTCCAAAGAATTTCTACGTTTTTGTAGAGAAAATGGGATTCATAAGCAGTTTACCACTACGTACACTCCATAGCAAAATTGAGTTGTCGAAAGGAAGAATAGGACAATCATGGATATGGCAAGGAGTATGTTAAAGGCAAAGCATTTGCCAAATGATTATTGGGCTGAAGCTGTACACTGTGCAGCTTACATTTTGAATAGATGCCCTACAAAAACAGTGATGAACAGTGTCGGAAGAAGCATGGAGTGGGATAAAGCAGGGAGTCACCCACATGAAAGTTTTTGGATGTGTGGCTTATGCACACATTCCAGATCAACTAAGGAAGAAGTTGGACATCAAAAGAGAGAAATGTATTTTCATTGGATACAGTGAGGAATCCAAAGCTTATAGGTTTTATAACCCATCCACCAAGAAGCTTATTGTGAGTAGAGATGTTCAGTTCATTGAGGAGGAATCTTGGGATGGAAGCATAGAGAAGACAGTGAATGTTAAAAACTCTGTGTTTCATGATGAAGATGATGAGGATATCGCTGAAATACATCCCCAAACAGTAGCACCGAAACAAGAGAAGCAAGAGACACCTTTGAGGAGAAATGAAAGTGCTTCTCCAAGCACACCACATGGAAGAAATTCAAGTGCTTCCTTAAGCACTTGTACACCAAATGAAAGAGGTAAGAAGTTTGGAAATTTAAATGACATTTATGAACAAGAGGCAGCAAATGAAAGTATGAATTCTTTGTTTGCTTTATATTGTCATGTTGATGACCCTATTCATTTCAAAGAAGCAATTAAGGATAGGAAATGGATAGAAGCTATGGATGAGGAGATCAATGCCATAGAAAGAAACAATACATGAGATTTAGTTGAACTACCAAAAGGAAAAGAAGTCATTGGAGTTAAATGGGTCTACAAGACCAAGAGTAATGGTAAAGGAAAAATAGAAAGACACAAGGCAAGACTTGTTGTAAATGGATATAAGCAACAGCATAGGAGAGACTATGAGGAAACTTTCACACCGGTTTCTAGAATGGAAACCGTGAGAGCAGTGCTGTCCATAGTAGCACAAAACAAGTGGAAAGTTTACCAAATGGACGTGAAGTCACCATTCCTAAATGGAGTGTTAATGGAAGAGGTTTACATTGAACAACCTCTAGGCTATGAAAATAAAGGCCAAGAGCATAAAGTGTGCAGATTGAAGAAAACTCTTTATCGGCTGAAGCAAGCACCAAGAGCGTGGTACAGTAGGATAGATTCCTATCTACTGGAAAATGGATTTGAAAAGTGTGAGGGAGAACCCACTCTCTACATCAAAGAAAAAGATGGTAAATTATTAATTGTTGTGTTATATGTTGATGATGTTATTTTCACAGGTAATGATGATTATCTTATTGAAAATTTCAAAACAGTCATGAAAGAGGAATTTGAAATGACTGAAATGGGTTTGATGATATACTTCTTAGGAATAGAAGTAGAACAAAATGGAAATGAGATTTTATTTCACAAGAAAAATACGTTAATGAAGTGTTGGAAAGATTTAATATGCAGGAGAGCAAAGAAGAAATCACTCCCATAGTGATCGGATTAAAACTCAGCAAAAAGGACAACATCAAGGATTTTGATCCTAATTTGTACAAGAGCATAGTTGGCAGCCTCATGTATTTGACTAAAACTAGGCCGGATATAATGCATGTTGTTAGTTTAATTTCCAGATTCATGGAGAGGCCAAAATAAGCACATTGGCAGGCAGTAAAAAGAATTCTGAGGTATGTTAAAGGTACTAAAAGGTTTGGCATTTTATATACTACTTCAGAATGTTCAAATTTAATTTGATACACTGATAGTGATTGGGCTGGAAGTATAGACGATGAGAAAGGCACAACTAGTTATGTCTTTCACATGGGTTTAGGAGTCATTTCACGGGCTTCTAAAAAGCAACCTATTGTAGCGTTGTCCACAGTAGAGGCAGAATATGTGGCGGCTACTGCAGCAGCGTGTTAAGAAATTTGGATGAGAAGGATGTTAAGGAGTTAATGCCAAGAGCAAGCAAAAGAAACTGTGATTTTTTGTGACAATAGCTTAGCTATTGCATTATCCAAGAATGTTGTGTTTCATAAGAGAACGAAACACATTGACACAAAGTTTCATTACATTAGGGAATTGGTAAACAATGGAGAAAATATTTTAGTACATTGCAGAACTGAGGAGCAGGTTGCAGACATTCTGACCAAACCATTGGGGCAGAAAAATTTTGAGTTTTTGAGGAAATGTCTGGGTATGACAGATAACCCAGCTGTTGAAATTAAAGGGGAGTGTTGAAATGATAATTTCAACTGCAGTGCTTGAAGAAATCCGCTATCAAACAACGACTGCAGACAGTTCTCTTTTCCCGAAAAACTGTCACGACAGTTCCCCACACCGCTTTTATGGAAAGGTGGTTTTTTCTCCGAGGGCAGCGATCATAATCAACAGCTGCCATGTGCCCTGAGTGGTTTGCAAATACAGCGTTCCCCGGCGGGTAAAATTCAGTTAGAAAGGGCCGTGTGATATTGCTGACAGCCGTAGGATTAACGTGGAGTAAAATCCATGGTTAATAATAAAAAAAACATATTGCCATGCTAAATTAATTAATGTGAAGTACCCTCATTCCAGAAATTAATTAATGTGAAGTAATTACGGTTGGTAAATGTAGGTAAAGTTTTTAATTTTATTTTTTTATTATTCACGGGAGTATGGGACAAGTAAAAGGTAAATATCATGTTTTTTTTTGGTGTTGTTGAATATGTAATGAAACGAAAAAAAACACAGCAGCGTGAATGTAATTTTTTTTGTTGAGAATATTTAATGCAAATGAGAGATGCAGCAACGCGTATGTAAGGAATTTTTTTTTACACAGTAGTGTTTTAGCAGTGTTAATTTTTGAGCAGGGATAGTAAATTTTTTTGGAGCTGCATCTGAAGAGTTCTTGGTGAAATCCCTCTGTGAGAGGAAGAATTTTGTAACAACAATCTTATTAATGAATACAAGTTTCCTTTTTGTGTGTAAAATTCTACTTCCTGTGTTAAAAACAGAGCATTATTCTCTGTTCATTGTTGTTTTGGAACTATCAGAAATTCCCAACATATTGCTATTTCTTTTTTTATTCTCAATGACATACAAGTATGACCATAAAAAACAAATGGAGAATTAATAAATAAAAAACTATTTATAACTTGTCATTTTATAAAACCACATTTATAAATAGATGTCATATAAGTTAAAAATCATTTGTCTTGGAGGCAATTCTTTGAGCCACTATGGAGGCTTTATTCTCGGAGATTTTAATATATTAATCATGTGGGTCTCCCCCGATTTTGATACATTAATCATGTGGGTCTCTCCCCGTTCCTTTAGAGAGGCACAAATAACCCTTGAGAGCTACAGCTTATACTAGTTTCTCGGTAATCGTTATAAATGGACCTAAACTATATCAATGTATCTGAATCATTGCTTTGGATGGTTTTACATAGAAACCAAGGAAAATGAAAAATTCTAAGAAGTACGCAACGCTCTCTAAAGATGCCTCATACTACCTTGGAAATTGCGAGACTGAGGCGATTGAATAAAGACAAAAAAAGCCCTACGCAGTTCCAGAAGGAGTAGTCTACCTAGGCGGTAGAATGGCCCGTTTTCCGGCACCGGCCGGAAAATCGTTCGGCTCAGGCCACCGGGAATGTCTTCACCCTCCACCACCCTCTCGCAACTCCGCCACCCTCCTTCTCCGCTTCTCCGCCACCCTCCCTGGCCATCCTGACATTCCCTGCCAAGGCCTGACAAGATATCGGATTCGAATGCAGAGAATGGAGCCTGACATCCACAGACTACCCGCGGTGTATTGTTCGGGAGCTCCTTATTCCGGTTCCATTCAAATTGTCACCCGCGCTGGTATTACCCTGTTGCATAATCGCCAAAATTGCAATGCATAATTTCTGACCCGGAGAATGGCGTCCTCAGGTCTCGACATCAACACCATCCAGCTGCCGGAGGAGGAGATAGAGGGCGCAGAACATCTGAAAATAGAAACTTACATATCTGAACTTCTGGAGAAATCGAAAGGATCAGTGAAAAAGGCCCTAACATCCCTCGTCCACTCTGCCTCTCCCGTCTCTGCTTTCATCACTGATGTTTTCTGCTCCACTATGTTCGGTGTGGCCGCCGAGCTCTGTATACCCACATACGTATTCTTCACTTCCACTGCTTCTATGCTTTCAGTCACGTTATCTCTTCCCAAGCTTGTCTCGGAGATCCCAATTTCGTTTAAGGATGTAGATTTTCCAATAGTGTTACTGGGCATTCCGCCGATCCCTGGCAGTGATATGCCGACTCCCCTTCAGGACAGGTCGGATGAAGCCTTTTACTGATTCCTCAACCATTGCTCAGCATTTTGGTAAACACGTTCGAGGAACTAGAGGCTTGTCTCGAAGATCCCAATTTCGTTTAAGGATGTAGATTTTCCAATAGCGTTACCGGGCATTCCGCCGATCCCTGGCAGTGATATGTCGACTCCCCTTCAGGACAGGTCAGA
The DNA here is from genome assembly GCA_031772625.1 of Pinus tabuliformis. NCBI lineage: Eukaryota > Viridiplantae > Streptophyta > Pinopsida > Pinales > Pinaceae > Pinus > Pinus tabuliformis. Next base: position 1,441,838,752 of record CM062820.1, read on the forward strand.
TGAAGCCTTTTACTAGTTCCTCAACCATTGCTCATGTCTGTGGGAAGTAACGGGCATTTTGGTAAACACGTTCGAGGAACTAGAGCATGAAGCGATCAAAGCTCTTGTGGAAGGAAAGATATCTAATCCCACAGAGGAGATTCGCCGACATTTATCCAGTTGGGCCGCTCATCTCATCATCGTCGCTTAAACTCAACGATGAACTTGTGGAAAACAGTCTGGTTGTTCAATTCAATTAAGGTATATCGCTGATTCTCTGGATACACCGCCGCTGCAATAGCTCGTCCCCGATCGGAGTAGTCTGTCAGGGGACTGCGGCACAGACGAGGGAAAAGGATTACAAGGAGCCGGATCCCGCGCCACTGTTCGAACTCGGGGAGTTGGCGTCATGGTCCTTCTGGAGGGCGGGAATTGCAGAGTTCATGGCGACTTTCTTGTTTCTTTACATCACGATCCTCACGGTCATGGGTGTCAAGAGGGCCGACAATGTTTGCACTGGATCTGTTGGAATTCAGGGGATTGCATGGGCCTTTGGGGGAATGATCTTCTGTCTCGTCTATTGCACAACCGGTATTTCAGGTGGTCACATTAACCCAGCAGTGACCTTTGGGCTGTTCTTGGCCAGAAAGTTGTCTCTGCCCCGGGCTGTGTTCTACATGATATGTCAGTGCTTGGGAGCCATCTGTGGCGCTGGTGTTGTGAAGGGCTTCATGGAAGGCGAGTACCAAGCGGACGGTGGAGGTGCTAACTCTGTGGCTCATGGCTACACCAAGGGAGATGGCTTGGGTGTTGAGATTGTGGGAACCTTCGTTCTGGTCTACACCGTTTTCTCTGCTACCGATGCCAAACGAAGCGCCCGGGATTCTCACGTTCCTCTGCTAGCACCACTTCCAATAGGGTTTGCAGTTTTTCTGGTTCACCTTGCCACAATTCCCATCACTGGAACTGGCATCAACCCTGCCCGAAGCTTGGGAGCTGCCATCATCTACAACAAGTCTCATGTTTGGGATGACCATTGGATTTTCTGGGTCGGTCCATTCTTGGGCGCTGGCTTGGCAGCTATTTACCACCAGATGATCATTCGTGCCATTCCCTTCAAAACTCGCTCCTAGAAACAGCCCAGCCTAGCCCAGCATATTGGAGAGGGGGCTTAAACTTTAAGGCTGAGAGGTCTGTTAACGCATGTGTATTGTCGTCTGATAAATGGTTTTACAGGATGGATGATATCCATATATTATGTTTTAAGTGTGATTTAGGCCAGCGGAAGCCACTGGCAGATTTTGCTCTCGTGGGCTTCAGTGGAGTGTATTATTCCTCTCACTGTAAAATAATGGACACTTTGGTTGTTGCACTCAGTGGGTCTGCTTTATCTTCTTTTTTAATGGAAGTTATAGCCAGTGTGGTTGAAAAAAAAGTCTAGTTTCTGGAACAGCTAATTTTGGTTTCTGAAACGAGTTTAATGAACAACAGGTTTCTTTTCATTTATATAACATACATTGTTATTGTTATTATCGTGCCTGAATGATATAGTGTGTTCATTCCTTACCATCTGTGAGTGATTTAATAGCTTTCATCGTTATCATCATCTTTGAATTTTATAAAATCTTCTGTTTCTGTCTTCATTGCATTCTTTCCTGATATCTGCAATGCAAAAGAAAAAATAAGCGAGCCATCAACAGCAGGGGCTGTCATAAAATGTCATGCGCAGAAGAGGATTCAGGGTACTCCCCACTTGAGAGAATATTTACAGGATGTACCCACTTTTGGAAATCCTCTTATGCATAACCAGTATTTTCGCCCCATTGAAGGGTTTTTTGTGACTGAGAACGATATGGTAATGGAGGACATTGTTGTGGATATCCAGACAATGTCAAGGGAAACACAAGTACTATATCACAGAGCAGGGCCTCGGTCTGAGATACGTTTTAGCCCTGATGAAGTCCATGCTGCCATTGTTACATGTGGGAGGTTATCACCTGGCGTTAATGTAGTGATCAGAGAGCTTGTAATTGGTCTCTGGTTTCGGTATGGAGTAAGGGATATAAGAGGGATCAGGTCAGGCTATCGTGGGTTTTATTCATCACTACTCCTTTTCATTATGAATCAACATGTCTCTAGTGGAATCATATCCACCAATAATGTTTCCTATTATGGTCTTTGCCAAGTCAATTGATTTAGAGAATGACCCCAGGTCATTTATGACTACTATGAGCAAAAGCTTGAGCGAGTGAACTGCGATGACAAATTCATAAATGGCTAGTACTGACCTCCAAAGCCAAGGTGAGAATGTCAGTGCTTGATAAGAATGGAGCTACATTTGAGCCCTTGGCTTATGAGCTCAAAATTGAACTCAAATCATAAAGAGATTCTATTTAATGTCAATAGAATTCTTACAGATCCCCCCACACCTTGATGGCTATTAGTACTATGCTTCTAGCAGCTAATGAGGCTAAGGCAACCAATGTTGTCGATAACTGGAATTCTGCTTGCTGGCTACTAGAAGGCTGTGGATGAACGCTACCTATGGCATTGATGCTAGCAACTAGCCCTCATCTAGTCAATTACGTACTTACCTCTAGTGATTCTAAAAAATGAGATGCAACCAATGCCCTTATTTGCCATTAACTCGTCATTTACTCCTATTTTAGTTGATCCACATGGTACTTAATTGCTTTGCGCAAGAATAACAATTAGTTCTTGACTCAATAGTTCTTGAATCTTCAAAGTATCAAGATTCATGTTAGCACATCCAAAAAGTCATTGTGACATGTCGATGTCTTTGCCGTTGAACCTTGGTGTGTGGTCTAGCATGCCACATTCTTCACCGCTGAACCACAACCCCATTAGCCTTTTCATAGATAATGGCTAAATGCTTTAATGTAATTACAATCTGATGGACTTAGAACCTTTAGACCTTCACGAATTATCAAGGGATTACTGGCCAGCCTGTTTTTATGTGGTTGACATGATTTATTAACTTGACTGGAGATGCTAAGTGAAATTTTCAGGATGTAATTTTTAATATGAACCCCATGAAGGGTATCCTATTTATTGTTGTGAGTGTTTTATAGAAATCACATTTTCTGATATCTCCAAACTTCAAAGTGATTAACTGATTGTCTTGTCTTAACTTAAACAGGGTGCACGATTTGATTGATAACAACTATAATATATGTGTGAAAGTAGCTCATCTGCAGAATAGGAACTATTGAAAGATGAGCATAAAGTAACAGGAATTGCCACAAAATCTGAGTAGGGCAGTGAACCTCTCCACTCATGTTTAGATTCCAACTCGAATGACAGTTAAAATGAATGATTTCATAACTTAAGCCTTCAGACCTGGCAACAATAATCATAAAGCATACATGTATCAAACCCAATTGGGCTATCAAGTATTATTGATTGATAAAGACACCAAATCTCTGTAAACTTCACAGAGCTGTTGAAATAGTTCCCTATTAAGCAGATGTGAAATCACTACACATCAGAACTTGAAGTCCCTAGATTTATTAATGAAGTCTTCTTGTACGACTAATAAATTTATCTGAGCTCAGATATAGCTAGATTCCATGACGTTAGAATTAAGAGGGCACAGATATGCTTCATCTGGGTCATTAAGGGAATTGCTTCATCTAGGTCATTATCCATATCTAACACAAACAAAGATTGATTTCAAAGTGGTGTTTTCCAAGAATGTATATGAATAATGAAAAATGCACCTGTTTAAAGCTATCATGGCTTTGTTTAATTTAACATTCCATGTAAACTGATAAAATAAACTAACAGTTGTTTATTCAAAGAAACTCAGTTAACGAGATTAATATGTTTCCAGAGGCACAAATATGACAATTATCGATAGTACATAACACAAACTTAACCTGAAAATGTGTACTGAAGTTTCAATGGATGTTTCCAATTCAACTATAACTGGGCTTCAATTATTGACTTCGAAAAACCACAAATCTACATCTGGTCATCTTATACCCATGATTTGAGAGATTCAATCAATATTTAACAAAATATATTTTCTATATTTCCCAATCATTTGTGTCATGAGATGATATAAAACTATGATGATGTCAACATTGTAGTATGTTACTATGCCAAGAAATTTGAGGCTGGAGGCCTATAACCCTCCTCAATGTCTCCCACAAGGTTATTACAAACATTTTAAGAAAAATGTCATAGTGACCAAATCACTCTCTTTGTTTAATGCTTTAGAAAAGCAAATAACCGTATTCTATTACCGTGCCACAACTAAATGATATACAGACAGAATCAATAAGAGCCATGCTAAATATGAGCTATAACTCATTCATATAGTTGAATTACCAATATCAAGCCATTCATAGGCAAATATAAAAGAGATCTGTTCACTTCCATTCCAACACTGTTTGTTCACTTGATCAAATCCTTTGACAGTCTATTACCCACTACAACACTGTTTGTTCCTCTGAAGATTCATTTGCAGATTTCAAGAATCTGTTCACTTCCATTCCTGCCCTTCCAGAGATGTAGTGTATAGATACAAAAGGAAGTTACAAATTCACAACATACACTTTTTAAGCTTGAAATGAAGCCATAGAAAATGGATGCACCGTTAGAATTATTATTCAAAATTTCTCATTTTGTGACCAAATCACTCTCTTTGTTTAACGATTTAGAAAAGAAAATAACCGTATTCTATTACCGTGCCACAACTAAATGATATACAGACAGAATCAATAAGAACCATGCTAAATATGAGCTATAACTCATTCATATAGTTGAATTACCAATGTCAAGCCATTCATAGGCAAATATAAAAGAGATCAATGCTGGTCCATAAGGCAGAGTAGAAAAGAAAAAAAAAGGTACCTTAGATCACTAATTCACTCACCGAATGCTAAAAGGGACTAAAACAAGTATATAAGCAATGGGTGAAACTGTACACAGAATTGAACATCTTCATTTAATCTCAATCTAGTTCTCACATTTAGGTTTCTAAAATATGTGAACATGTCTTTGATCAACCAGAGTTTGTTGATGGAGAGGCAAATCACTTCAACAATTTCATAAAGGTGACTTAGACACTATAACCTTGATATGAGATTCAATCAATATTTAACAAAAATATATTTTCTATATTTCCCAATCATTTGTGTCATGAGATGATATAAAACTATGATGATGTCAACATTGTAGTATGTTACTATGCCAAGAAATTTGAGGCTGGAGGCCTATAACCCTCCTCAATATCTCCCACAAGGTTATAAACATTTTAAGAAAATGATTCAAGTCACAAGCTTCCAAAATCATAAGAAAGAATATTATCACCTTGCAGAGCATCAAATTGGCCAGGGAGATGAGTAAGAAGGCTCACTTCCTTGAATTTGATCTTGACAAGTCATATACTATAATTAAGTGAGGATTTATTGTAAGCATGCTACATGGGTTAGATTTTGTTTAGCAAAGCAATCAACACCCTTTTCTTTGATTTTTGGTAGACTACTCCCTTTGGTCCGAAAGCCAACCCCTATTACATTGAAAATTATCAACTTTACAGAGAAATAAAGCTACCAGCTTTAAGGAATGAAATCCTAACAATAAACTAAAATAAAACAATCTCTGGCATGTTACAGGAAATCTGGAAATGATGAAATGGAATGCTTCAAATCTGAATTAGATCCACAGTTGATTGCTGACCCAATGCCTTGAAATCTGATATATACTCTACAGTTGCTGATTCTTCTCCATAAAATCTGAGACATGAAGCTGTTCCCTGAAAATCTGTCAGATATCCTTTAAACAACGCAAATTTTGCCACCTATCTGTTGTCACACAACACCTTTTTCTTTTACCAGGAGGAGTATTCTCCCTTGAGGAAGAGTAACTCAAATTAAATCTCGAGCATTTTGGTGAGTTGTTGTCAAAGGGCTTTAATGGAGAGATTGTGAGCCTGAGCACGTTATCAGGTCTGAGGACATCGAAGAAAGATGGGCAGTGTAAGATGTGTACAAACTCTAATTCCATTACGAATTCTGAGCTTGGCAGAAAAATTATAAAACATGCTGAACTAATGATCCATGTATCAGAAAAACCAGCAAAACTAGCAGAATCAGAACAGCACAATGCTGAAGGTTTGGATGCAATCTTGGTTGAAAAGATCCATGTGCCAGAAAGAGAACAGTTAACTCCCACAGGAGAAAAATATACAAAGATGCATCAGCCAAAATCAGGATTGTCCAAGAAACAAAGCATGGAAATTGATTTGAATCCAGTAGATGGTATTGACACTGAATATGATAAAGAGAACAGAGATACAAATGTATTTTCAACTGAGAATAAGACACTCGAAATGAAGAGCAAATTTGATATTCTGAACATCAAAAGCCTGGATAGTGACCTCAGTACTATTCCCCTGGAGCATGTAACTGAGCTTGAATAAGAGATTCTTGCAGTGAAGAATGCCTCCGATGTTGTTGAGCCAGTGCAGAGAAAGCAAAACCACCATAATGAAAATAGTGAGGAAGGTCTAGGTAAGATTTTGGTCAAACGTGTCTCAAAACTTGAGAAAGAGAAGTTGGCAGCAGCAGCAATGTCAAATGAAGCATTTGGTAGTCCGCAGCGAAAGAAACAACTTCATTTTGTTTCTATCGAAACTCACACTTGATTGTGCTCTCCTGTAAAAGATTTACAAGCATCAGTCTTTTTGAATCTAAAATCACTGATACATGTAACTATGCTTCGTCCCAGGTTCTACAACGTAAATGTTATTACCAATGAGAATACTTTTCCATTTTTCTTTTTCTTTGCTAAATGGGGAAAGTGATGCGTCATTACAGACTTAAGGTTCTTAAATTACATGGAAGCTAATTCATGATTTTCATATTTACTACAATTCTTCTTTCTGAAATGTTTGAGGAATGCCCAAACCCTCTCGTCTTGTAAATGAATGATTTCCTTCTTTCCCGGCCCTCCTACAAAATGGAGGTTATTCTTTTTGCCAATTACTTAATTTATGTAATTACAGAAGGCGCGAGAAGATTCTGCTGAAAATTTTAAATAGTGTTCTACTGGGACATCTTCTTCAAAAAGAAGCCGGGCAGCTGAAGTTCACAATTTATCAGAAAAGGTTCGACTGTCGTACCCGACCCCATTTCTATTTTCGTTGAGAGAATACTTCTTACATTCAAAAGAATATGTTCAAAATTTACAGGGGATAATCTAGCACAACAAAGCATCTCTGCTTTTTTGTCAGATTAAGGTTATAATAAGGTTAGGGTAAACCCGAGTGAGATATCCTTTGCATCTCTAACAACGGTTCACTCTCTGATCAGGCCAGGCTGCCTTCTGGCTTCTTGTCTCTATGTCATTGCAGCGGATGCTCTCGGTTATCCTGTATCAGGGACTGCCTTTGACTGTTATACTTCATTTTTATTTCAATGTAATTATTCTGGATCTGATATTTGCTTTATTGTGCGTAACACAGAGGCGGAGGAATAGAATCAACGAAAAAATGAAAGCCCTTCAGAATCTCATTCCGAACTCTAATAAGGTTAGTTGCAGTTTGCCTATAGCATTTAAAAAATAAGCGTAAGAAACAACTTTAATTCATGAAGGTCCTTCAGGTGGTTTTTTGGTCCAGTGTCGTAGGATACTTGTTCACAACCCAACTATCACAAATAAGATGAGAGATTTAGGATTGCACTTTTTAATATAGATCCTCAAGATTTTGTGGATTAAGATAAATCTGACTTGATAATGGAATTAGGCTAACTGCCTCTAATGGGATTTTCTGTTCTGGCAGACTGACAAAGCCTCCATGCTTGACGAAGCAATCGAGTACCTTAAGAAGCTTCAATTACAAGTGCAGGCAAGTATTTTCCTTAGTGCTAAGTGATGGACAGGCTTATCACATCTCACATAATTATCAGCTGTGCCAGAAGTCAATTTATAAGTTATTTCAGAGTTTAGATAAGGTCTTGGTTACGCATCTCTCTCGGCTTGAGAAGGAGAAGCAGAGAGAATCATCAAAAGGTTCTGAAATTCTGCAAGTACAGTCAATCGAATTGCAATGAGACATACTGAACATACTGATATTTTACTGTTATTCAGGCACGATAATAATAATAACAATGTATAAATGAAAAGAAACCAGAGAAGATGGTATTCCTAACTGAAGTCACGCCTGCTGTTCGTTCACGCCTGTTGTTCGTTAAACTAGTTTCAGAAACTAGCGCGCGGGTGACAATTTGAATGGAACCGGAATAAGGAGCTCCCGAACAATACACCGCGGGTAGTCTGTCAGGGGATGTCAGGCTCCATTCTCTGCATTCGAATCCGATATCTTGTCAGGCCTTGGCAGGGAATGTCAGGATGGCCAGGGAGGGTGGCGGAGAAGCGGAGAAGGAGGGTGGCGGAGCTCCGAGAGGGTGGTGGAGGGTGAAGACATTCCCGGTGGCCTGAGCCGGACGATTTTCCGGCCGGTGCCGGAAAACGGGCCATTCTACCGCCTAGGTAGACTACTCCGTTCCAGAAGAGCATTAACATTATCTTGTTAATAATGGGAATACAAAATATATTTTTTCTGGTCTAGATTATTGTTAGCGTATTTATTGTGCAGCGCTTATTGGTTCAAAACAGAGAGTGATCAACAGAATCGAGACAATTAAAAACACCTATGAGTCATAAATGCAGTTGCCAGAATCTAGAAATATAACTATAAAGGAACTCAATGGAAAATATCCAATTGGTCTATTCGATGGGCAAGTCAACTAAGGAGCTATAGCTGTGGAGTAGTCATCATTTTGGAAGCGGGGAGAATATATCATTTTTGGTGGAAGGGAGAACAAGGCACTAACAACAGGCAGAGATTATAGCACTATGCGGCTCTTTTCCGTTTCCAAAATGATTAAGAAATAAACAAATTTACATTCATGAAGATGCCAAAAGCATGATAGACTGGGTCAAGGATCCCTCCTCTTTCAACCCTCCTATCTTCTCCAATTGGATGGTGCATATTAGGAGACAGCGTAACAATTTTCAAAACATAACAATATTTTTTTTTTTAAATGTAAAAGTTAAATACGTATACAAAACATTTAAATAATTGTTTAGATAATCTTCGGCAAAATCACATAACCAATCTATTGTCGACGCGTTTCGAACTAACCAGTGTGGTTCATCGTCAGGACAAGTTTGTCGACGCGTTTCGAACCAACCAGTTTGGTTCATTTAAATAATGTTTACTAAAAAAAAAATTGAATATTTCTGGACTGATATTAGAGTATTATTTAAAATGAATCTATGCTGCATGTAATTTTTTTACTGTGCTAGAATGTTACAAAATAATTATTAGTGGACTTTTATATAAAACGAATATAATTATATAACAGAAGAACAAAAATGGAAGACGGAAAAAAAATTAAAAACTGTAGAATGTAAAAAAACTCTGAAAATGTAATCGTTAGAAAAATCAATCTAGAATGAGAAAATTTGAAACATTTTACATCCACATGATTTTCACCAGTAATGAATGGATGAGATGGAAACTAAATCCTAACTTTGATTATCTACTATGTACGGCTAAATCTTAGTTGTGTCCGTTTTAGTTTGTATGCTCCAAGAATTGGGAGAAAAGTGTCACACTATTAGGCATCTTAGAAGATGTCCCGCCGATAAGAAATAAAACCTTGAATGGGGAAGATGCAAGTAAGATTAATGCTCTTCTGACATTAAAGTAAGATTAAATTACTTCATGGCCTGTGACATCCACTATATAACGCTGATTTTATTTCTTAATTAAATCCATTATATAATGTTTCCTTCATATCTAACATTATAAAGATAAAGAGCTTTAATCTCCACTTGAAGAAACATTTTCGTCGTGTCTTCCGAATCTATGGCAGTGCCCATAAGTCACAGTTCTTCTAGGCATCATTGTATTTTGTCTGGTTGGTTGCTTTGGTTGCTTAAAAGCAACCGTGCTGGTTGAAAAATTTATATCTTATGAAGATAGGCTGTTTGTATTGGTGTGGGCCCTCTAATATTTTTAATTATATTTCTTATGTGGATAGGCTATCTTTATTGGCGCGGGCTGTCCTTATTGGCATGGGCTGTCCAATATTTTAGGACTGGAATATATTGGTGTATACATTACTTTTTTATACATTGAGCATACAACCCTCGGGAAAAACATTTTTATGGTTTATTTGAGGTTAGTAATAAAACATAAAAAAAAAAATAATGATAATAATAAAAGTATAACTAAAAATAAATCAAATGCAAAAAAATATAAAAAAGAAAAAATTTACAAAAATGTAAAAAAAAAAAAAACACATAAGACATAAAAAAATATAAAGCATGATAAAAATAAAAATAATAAAAAACATGTTATTAATAAAACATAAAAATATATATAAAAAAACACATAACAAAAATGAAAAATATAAAAACATGATAAAAAAAATATAAAATATAAAACAAAAAACATGTTAGTAATAAAACATAATTTAAAAAAAACACATGATAACAAAAAATCAAATACAAAAGAATATATAAAAAAGGAAAAGAAACAAAAAAAAATTAACGTGTAAAAAAAAAAAAAAAAAATCAAAATTAATTCATAAAAATTTATAAAAATAATAAAAAATTAATGAAAAAAATATATTAAAAATTAATAAATAATTAAAAAAAAAAAATTTAAACAGAAACAGATTGATCCACCAAAACAATGTAAGAATATTTTTTTTAAGTTAAAAAGAAAAATTAATAAAAAAACCTCATTACAAAAAAAACTTAAAATAATTAGCAAAACAAAAACAAAATAAAAAAATTTAATCAAAATAAAGAATTAATAATTCTTTTCTTAAATTAAAATTATATATATATATATATATATATATATATATATATAAAACATTAAAAAAATTCAAAACTATTAAATAATAATTAAAAAATAAAAACAGTTAAAAAAAAATAATCAATTAAAAAAAACAATATAAAAAAATAAAAATAAAAAAACAATTCAATTAAAAAATAAACGAAAAAAACAACAATATAAAAAAAATGGAAATAAACCATATAAATAAAATAATAAAAAATAAAATAAAATAAAACACAATCAAAAAAATAAAAAATAAAAGAACAATTAAAACGCACACAACCCCCTTTGCCTTCCCGCCGAGGGTACAGAGAAGAGCGAGGAGGTATGGGGTTAGAGTGTGGAAGGGGAGCGGGTATGGGGGAGGCGAGGTGGGGTTCAGGTGGAGGAGGCAAGCGAGAAGGGGGAAGGGGTTGTGTGCATTTTAATTGTTTTATTTATTTATTTTTTTTTTAATTGTTTTTATTTTTATTTATTTTTTAATTGTTTTTTATATTGTTTTATTTGTTTATTTTTAATATTGTTTTTTTCTTTACTTTTAATTTTTTTCAAATTGTTTGATTTTTATAAGTAGAATTTTGGCGTAAATCACATAAAGAGAGACATTTGTTGACGCGTTTCAAACCAACCAGTGTGGTTCATCATCAGGACAAGTTGAAAAAACAGATCTAGCATTGCATGCTAAATAGTCTGAGGAGAGCCTCCAACAGCTAACTTGTTTTTTTATTTTTAAATTGTTTTTTATTTTTAATTTTTTTAATTGTTGTCTTTATTTATTTATTTATTTTTTATTTTTAATTAAAATCTTTTAATTTAAATTTAAGTTTTTTTTTTTTGCTTGTTTTTTTTTTTAATAATTTCATTTTTTTTAAATTATAATTTTCTGGTAAATTTAAAATATTTTAAATTTTAATTTTAAATTATTTTAAATTTTAAAATTATTTTGTTTTTTGATAATTACTTATCATTTTTTAAATCATTATTATTATTATTATTTTTAACTTAAAAATGGTATTTTCTTAATTTTCATTTATTTTTTCTTATATATATTTTTTAATTTTTTTGGTTTAGTTTTTATATTTTTTAACTAGTTACTTCTTTCTTATTTAAATTTTTCATTTTTACAAAGTTAATTTTAAACTTTTTTTACATTTTTTATTTGTTTATTTATTTATTATTATTATTATTTTTATTTTTTTTTCTTCTTCCAGTTGGGTCTCAGGGTCGTAGGGGATTTTTTTTTTTTTTAAGTTTTTAATTTTTTTTAATGTTGTATTTTATTTTTATTTATTTTTTTTGTTTTTATTTTATTTTACTCTTTTTTCTTTTTTCTTTTAATTTTACATGTTATGGCTACTTCTTTTTTTACATTTTATAGTTTTTTTATGTCATTGCTATATATTTTATATATTTGATTTTTATGCCATGTTTTTTGTCATGTTTTTTAATGTTTTATTACTTTTAAATTTTTATAATTTTTTTTAATATTTTAATTTTTGTTTTCTTATGTATCTTTCTTATATATATATATATATATATATATATATATAGAGGATATGTGTCAATGCTTGTTTAGCAACCTGATCCCATTATGTGCAATTTGATAGTTGATTTTAAATTTTTCGTTATAATGAATTGAGCATGCTTCACAATGTGTTAATTCCATGGTTGGTCTTTAAGTTTTCATAACAACGGGTTGAACTCACCTACACTGCGTGTCAATTTAATAGTTGATTTTTAAATCTTTTCTGCAATGTATTAAGTTGTCTTAGACTAAGATTTCAAAATCACTATACATTTCGCATTTAAAAAAATAATTTTGGTATAATAACTCTTTCATTGAGGTGTTCATTTTTAAAGTTTTTTTAGTCATAATTTTTTTCGATAAGGTTATGCTTAAAATAGTTTGAAAATTTAAGATTGTTTTGTAGTCATAATCTTTCGTTTTAATTCCATGGTTGAAAAATTGTCAAGATTTTTAATGTTTTTTAAGTCATAATATTTTAACTTTATCTTTATGGTTGAAAACAATTATAAATAGAATTTCTTAGCAGCATGCTTGAAAATTGTTGGAATTTTAAGGTTGTTCGAGAAGTAATATTTTAAATTTAATGTCATGCTTAAAAACCATTGGACTTTTAAGGGTTTTCAAAGACTTGGTATTTTATCATTAATGTCATGCTTGAAAATCATTGGAAATTTAAAGTTTTTCAGAGTCACGATATTTTATTTTTAACGTCATTACTAAAAAATGTTGAAAATGTACCCTGAAAAAAAAAAATGTTATTCCTGCATCAACACTTTTCGATGTCAAAGTATTTTTTGCACCAAATAAAACTACATTTATTGTTTTTTACAGTGGTTTTTAAAAAGTATTGAAAATTTACTTTGAAAAGAAAAGGTTATTCCGACATCAACACTTTTTGATTTCAAGGTGTTTTTCATGTTTTTTTGAGATTTTTGGGCTAAAGTGACCGTTTTGAGGTAATAGTTCCCGTTTGATCAGTAACTATGTTTTTATTTTGAACCAATGCAATGTATCCTTTATCTTTCTATCCAATTGTGCTTTTGGGTCTTACAAGTCACTATGGCCCCACACTCTTGCCACCATGGAAACACTCCAATTCATTAGACCAAGTTGGAGCTCACGACACATAATGTTGGGAAGCCCTTTCATCACTCCTTTCTACCTACAATCAAACACCTCCTTCAAACATTAAGTGAGTAGCTTATGAGGGAAAGAGTATGTCACTCTGATGAGAAATTGAACTTCATGATTAAGCACCTCATTCCAAGCAAACAAATGAGTAGAACCTAGGACTCCATGTTCCATTATACCCTTGAACTCTCCCAATACACTCAAAATTTTGTAGCTTATGCTCTTCTCACTAAAGATGTAGACAAATTAGATCTTAAAAAAGGTCTCGACAAATTGGAAAACTGAATTTGCCGACTAGTTACTCTTTTCACTTGGTTGGAAAAAAAACATCATCATATCCCTCATATTTGAAGCTACTCTATTCTTCAATGGTGACCCCATCGATCTCGATCAACCCTGTGTGACATTACATGGTTTCTTGTTATCAATATTTTGTTAACTTTGTGTTTCTAGCATATAATGGTTTAAAACCAATTCGAATTCAATCTAATTTCACTCTGATAAATAACCCTAAAATTCTCAATGCACTCTTGATAATAATAACTAGTTTATGCACACTACGGAATCCAAAACTTTTTGTCACTCTTATCTAAACACCTACTAAAATTGAACATAAAAAAGCACCTTTCATAACTTTTATAGTGCAACAAAATTCTATTGAACTCTCTTAGTCTTACTATAACATTTTATATATATGAAACAACATTTGTCATATTTCAATACACATTATAACCAATACACATTATAATATACATTATTTTAATGTATAAAAACCAATATATAAATAGGGCTGAAATTAAAACAACAGCAAAGTGTTCTTAGTTTCGTTTTTTAACCCATGTTATTGTCATATGGGTGACCTGAATTTCAACTTAGGTCATAACAGATTTCTTTCACACATATGCCCTCTTTCGATGGTTTTTTTTTTTTTTTCTCGATAAAACTGAGCTAATTATATTACAAAAATGCCAAAATTACAGCAAAAATTTACATCTGGGCTGAGGCCCTGTTCCTTCAGAAAGATTTTCTCCATGAATTACCAATCATAGCAAAACTGGCGCTGAGAGAGACCAGTTTACCTTCCTTCTGACATAACCGACATTTAAAAACGACATGGTGGACATATGGGTCGACACGGTGGATACATAATTCAACACTGTGGACGCATGAGCTAACATGGACATGTAGACTGACACGTAGACTGACACTGTGGAGATATAGACCGTCACGGTGGACATAAACCCAGTAACAAACATACATAGTGAGCAAAAGAAATAGACAAAGAGGTGCGTTCCTGGCCGCGAAGACAGAGCGTCTGCAGAGTTAGTCTTCATCCGTGGTATGAGGCTCGTCCATTGCTGGACCTTTAAGCTTCTTTGAGTCTTCCGCATCCGAGCGCAATATCCGCTGAACAGGTTCACTAGGGCCAGCATCATCCTCCTGAATTGGTCGCCTGAAATCGACGTTGGGAACTTGCATATCGACCCTCGGCACCGTCAGATCTTCCAGACGCCCCCGTAAATTGCTGCAATGCTCCACGGTGACCGAAACGATGAGGGTATTGTTCGCCAGCGTGCAGGGGATCCGGTATCGAATGGCTGGGTGTTCCGTATGACCGCACTCCTGAATTTCACCTCTGCCTCTTACATTGCTGCGTCCGGCAAGCCTGCTCGGGGGTCTATTCTGCTCTGAGGTAATCTCCACTGAAGAGGAAGGCGAAATGTCAGGCCTCTGAGTGGCCGAACGGCCCCTTGAACCTCCTCTGCGACTGCTCATCCTGAGCCTCTCTCTTGGCATCCAACAATTGCCTCCCAAAGCAGAATTCCCCTGAGAAACCTTGCACCGGGCCAGAGAATGTTCTGCCTCTGCCAGCACCTGCTCGATTCGCTTGAAAGAATGCGGAAGAGTGGTTTGGGGTTCAAACTTAATGAAATCCATATTCCTCGATTGCTGCTGCACATTGAATGGCGCCTGCATAAGACTTGACATTCCAACGACATCACCCTCCGCGAAAAATGGCGTCTGAACCTTACCTTTCCACCCCATTGCTTCACCTTCCGGCGGATTTAAGGAGCCTGTGTACTGGTATGGCGTGGCTCGTCCGGGCTGACAGCTGCCCATGTGACGAGCCACATGCCCCTCACGCGTCATAAACACCCGCATCCGGGAGACCTCTTTCGATGGGTTTCCACAAAGAACATTTTAGAATTAATAATTCATAACCCCTTTCGATATGTTTTCACCATTAATATATTTTGAATGCAAGGACGCTTAAGCCACATCGTAATTTTAACATTCCACAATTTACGTTAAAATGGCTGGATGGGAAGGGAAAAAAAAAACACACTTTAATTTGGAAGACAGAAGAAAGGATCTTCGAGCGTTGTTAGATATTTGCGAATATAGTAATCCAAAAAAAGACTTGAGGTGAGATGAATAGCCTCACACATATGTTCATTTCTTAAAATGATCTATAATGCTATTTTATTTTTTTTCTCCTTAAATAATGGCATACAACTAGGACCATAAAATACAAATGCAGAATTAATCAGAAAGACTATTTATAACTTGTCATTTTATAAAATCACATTGATAAATGGATGTCATCTGAGTGAAAAATCATTTGTTTTGGAGGCAATTCATCATTTGTTTTGGAGGAATTCTTTGAGCCACTGTGGAGCCATTATTATCAGAGATTTTAATATATTAATCATGTGGGTCTCCCCCGTTCTCCCCCCGTTCCGTTCGAGAGGCACAAAGAACCCTTGAGAACTACAGCTTATACTAGTTTCCCACTATTCGTTATAAATGGACCTAAACTGTATCAATGTATCTGAAGCATTGCTTTAGATGGTTTTACATAGAAACCAAGGCCAATGAAAATTTCTAAAATGTATGCAACACTCTAACGATGCCTCAGTATTACCTTGGAAATTGCGAAACCCAGGCGATTGAATTATGAAAAAAATGCCCTGCGCAGTTACAGAAGAGCATTAGCATTATCTTGTTAATTATGGGAATACAAAACATATTTTTTGAGGTGTAGATTATTGTTAACGTATTTATTGTGGAGGGCTTATTGGTTCAACACAGGCAGTGATCAACACAATTGAGACAATTAAAAACACTTATTAGTCATAAATGCAGTTGCCAAAATCTAGAAATATAACTATAAATCAACTCAATGGAAAATATCCAATTGGTCTATTCGATGGGAAAGTCAACGAAGGAACTGTGGCTGTGAAGTAGTCATCATTCTGGAAGTTGGGAGACTATTATTTCTGGTGGAATGGAGGACAAGGCACTAACAGAAGAGCAGAGATTATAGTACTATGGGACACTTTTCAGTTTGCAAAATGATTAAAACAGGAACAAATTGCAAAATGATTAAGATAGAAACAAATTTACATTCATGAGATGCCAAAAGCATGATAAATTGGGTCAGGGATCTCTCCTCTTTCAACTAGCCTGTCTTTTCCAATTCGATGGGGCCCAGACAGCCTAACAACTTTCAGAACATAACATACACTCACATCTACAGAAAGCAGAATCAAGTGGTAGACAAGGTAAGTTTTCTTTTTCAGCTTACTCACATTGCTAGCTCTTAAACTATGGTCGTTCTCTTCTTTACAGTGCACATGCTCTGTGCGCACAACATTTTTGGAAAGTTTCAATGGTCTTACTTCGCGTAGAAATTATGTAATTTCTAGTAGATATTATGCCTACTACCTCGTATGATGTGTAACCATTTATATTTTGTTCATGTAAAGGAAAATAAAATATTTTAAAATTCTAAAAATTAAATAAAAATTAAATAATTATACAAAACATTTAAATAATGTTTATTCATTAAAAAAATTGCAAGTAAACAAATTGAATATTTATAAGCTCTTAAAGCCGTATCTAAAATTGATCTATAGTGATTGTAATATTTTACTGCTGGAATGTTACACAATTATTATTAGTGAACTTTTCTGTATCTCCCTCAAACAAATATAATGGTATAACAGAAGAACAAAAATGGAAAGAAAGGGAAAAAAATTAAAATCTGTAGAATATAAAAAAGCTCTGAGAATGTACTCGTTAAAAAAATCAATCTAGAATGAGAAAATTGAAACATCCACAGGACTTTCACCAGTAATGAATGAATGAGATGGAAACTAAATCCTAACTTCGATTATCTCCTATGTACGGCTAAATCTTAGTTGTGTCCGTTTTAGTTTGTATGCTCCAAAAATTGGGAGAAAGGGGTCACACAATTAGGGATCTTAGAAGATGTCCCGCGGATAACAAATAAAACCTTCAATGGGGAACATACTAAATGATGAGTTAGATGAAGTCAAACAAATTTCCATTGTAATATTAGAAACTTTCAAATACACGCTGCAAAAAATTTCTCCTCTTCGGTAAATCTAAATCCTGTGAAACCGCTTTGAATGCGCTCCAAGCTCTGACATTTATTTTGCAGATGTAGAGGTTGGGTTAGCGATAAACGTTGGAGTGTCATCACCGGCCATTATCACAACTACTTTCACCTGCTTATCATCTGAACAAGGCCACATGTTATTCGCCAAAATCTCATCCTTTTCAGCAGACCGAGCACTTAAATCGCTAATCTGCCTTGAACTGTTATTTTCTTCTGAGTTAGAATCAGGAGAAACTTTCAGGTAGGAGCAAGCCAGAACGATCAGAGCAAAAACTATCAATGCGATCATGGAACCAACTCCACCCAGTAGAAATGGAATGGGCGAACTCCTTACCGAAGGCGCACCAGTGGTAGAAGGCGCTGTAATATTTCTCATAGTGTTATATCCCCCACAGCTTAATTCCTTGTCAGAGGATTTTGATAGTGGGTACTCTGGATAGCCATTGCAAAGTGCCGGAGGGATCTACATTTATAACCATATTGGCCAGTACCCATTATTGGTTGTACATGGCAACAATGAGGAAAACATTGATGTCATACGAATATAAAATTATATTAGACGGGTATACAATTTCCATGGGTTACTACTTTCTAAAAAACTAATTATCGAATGGGCACGCAATATATTCTTGAGATTTGCAACTTTTGGCTGACACAAACCCGTAGACCAATCTAATTTGTTGTTACAGTGTGCAGCTGATTAAATTACTTCATAGCCTGTGACATCCACTACATAATGCTGATTTTATCTCTCAATTAAATCCATTATATAATGTTTCTTTCCTATCTAACATTATAAAGATAAAGAGATTTAATCTCCACTAGAAAAACATTTTCGTCGTGTCTTCCGAATCTATGGCAGTGCCCATAAGTCACAGTTCTGGGCATCATGGTATTTTGTCTGGTTGGCTGCTTAAAAGCAACCGTGCTTGTTTAAAATTTTATATCTTATGAGGATAGGCTGTTTGTATTGGTGTGGGGCCTCCAATATTTTTAATTGTATATCTTATGTGGATAGGCTATCTTTATCGGCGCGGGCTGTCCGTATTGGCATGGGCTCTCCAATATTTTAGAAATGGAATATATTTTTGTATACATTACTTTTTTGATACATTGAACATACAAACCCGGCAAAAAAACATTTTTGATGGATTGAACCAGGTAATTTTTTTCACTTCAGGTGGGAAGGGGGGACACGGTATTAATAGCAAAGCAGAGATCATATCTCTGTAGGGAGGTTTGATTGCGGCAAAATGGTAAGTACCTTTCATAGCAGATCAATTTCGAACATATTTATAGGTTGCAGAAGACAACATATTTGTTATCCAAGAAAGGAATTGACAAGGATCTAAGTAAGTTTTTCTTTTCTGAACATGAATATCGAGTCATGACAAATGCTGGCAGCATTAATTTCTCAGAGTTTTCCTCGACTGCTACATATTTTTGGAGAAAATGAAAGAAAAATCGGAGAATTGACATTAGATCTGGTAATGGTGATCCCTCCTGTTTTGTTTTTGGTTGAAAATATAGATTTTTTCCTTGACTATAAATGTAAGAATCATACGATGAATGGTAAAATCAAACTGGACAAATGCTGTAAGGATGTTTATCCAAGAATTATAGGATTTTTAAAGAATGACGGGAATACTACGTACATATGTACTATCTGATTTTTATTAGTATAAACCAAAAACTTTTTTTTCCACTATGAAATATTAAACGTGCAATCCCTGGCAAAATGGATCATATGTTCTTCTATATAACAATACGCACGAATTGTTTGGGCAGTCTTTTAATTGGTTTTTATTTCAACTTTTTTGGGAAATTTTTTATCTTAACTTATTCAATCTAAAAATCACAAATATTTTTAAATATATTTCTACTATCAATGACCTGATATTTCCATTTCACCCGATTACAAATTCCACAAGAATCCCCAAAATGACATCCTCGCGTAAGATATTTGTTTTAGATTACGTCTCCCGCTGAGTATAACATATTTGTTTTGTATTCACAATTATACATATATATATATATGTATATACCCCACTGAGATTAGTGATTGGATTGTGTACAGCATCCCAAAATGTTTATTCGATACTTTAGTAATATTTAAATGGATTAGTTATGATATGCTTGAATTTGAATGAACTATTGTGCACAGGAACGAAATTTGTAATATTTTTCTCATTAGCTTCTGCTGCTATGAACAGCCCCTCATTAACCTTCTATGATAAAGAGAGTCGCTGAATTTATTGACGCATTTATAACAAAATATTGACGTTTAAACAATTAGTTTCAGAGAAACTAACAAGAAAATATTCCAACTGAAAAAAAAGATGAATCGTTGTTCGTTTTAATAGTAAACTGAAAAAGGAAATGAGAATAAAGTCTGCAACAGTGTTAAATGGCTTTTTTGAGGTTAATTTTGAAATCAGCAAGCTCAAAGACACCTGGAGTACTATTCAATTCGATAAAAGGAAAATATGGAAGGAAAAACATGTCAAGAATTATATTTTATTTTAACAAATCTTTAAGAAAATTCCAAATTTCTAAGAACTTTAGCATCCAAAGACAAGCTCCGGAAAATAATGTATCTAAAAAAATCTTTCAGCTTATCTCATCTTTTAATGGATCACCGTGCATATTTTTGCAAAGACATTAATGGAATCTTATGAAAGAATACGTTCATCTCACAGACGAAGGCTTTTGTATAGGAAGTTTTCTAGAATGCTTTGTTATACAAGACATTGGTGAACTAACTACAGCGACAAACCATCAAGAGAATAAATACTCCTAGTAAAATGATAAATAATTTTAGATTTTAATGACCCTGGGTTGCTATAGATAAGCCTCCTTGACCGAGGATCAGTACAAGGGCCCTCAGCTCAGTGTGGTATGGAAAAACAAAAACAGGGCCCACACTTTATAATTGAAAAGTCATGTTTTACCACCATCTTGGCCCATATGAATCATGACGCTTAATCCACACTTGATAATTAATTAACCAGGAGTAAGTGCATAGCTCCGTGAGTTTAAGATATTCTAATTATACTATGGTAACGGAACACCAAGCTGATATGAATTGAAACAATATGATGTGGCAATTACACATAATCTCAGGTGGAAATCCTGAACAAGTGAAAACTACAAAACGTATCACATATATTTGGCAGTTTTGGCCACCCAAATGGACATATGGTTGGTCAAACCCGGGAGGTATATGTCAGTGTCTAAACACATGACAAGCTTTAATTGTTTGCACCAGCTAATGTGGAATGTGACTTGGCATGTGAGGTAGCGGTGGTGGTTCCTCCCTTGTATATTAGTACACTAGGCACTAGAGTTTCATCTAGTGTAAAAAGCCAAGGCTTCACTAATATGACTGGGTGGACCACAACACAACAATCATGAGATGGAAGAAGGAACACATGGTTGGATATGACTGGTCCACCATGAATTTACTTGGTAAAACTAGAGGTCTTTGGATTAGTTCCATAACTCTGGTTGGTGACATTTTATGTGTATATTGTTTTTGTCAAAAATGTCCCAAAACTAAGGTTTAGCAACACAAACAAACATGGGCTTGTGTGGGTTCAACAATGGGCTTCAGGGCACTAGGAGGTCAAAACAATGATAAAGCAGCACAGTATGAGCTTGGCCCATGTAACAAACACCAGCGTAAAGAAGCATAACCGATAATAGATAGATCGTGGGGTATTAGGGCACTAAGCACGATGATGCAAAAAGCATTTGAACATAAGCTCGTGGCTCTAACACCTCGGTCATATGACTTTATGTGGTTTAGAACTTGAGTGGTGTAATAAAAAATTTACGGTTTCAGGCATAGAATCAGTTAAGATGTTGGAACGTGATATGTCTGAATTGTGGCCAAATATTTAATTATGTTAGTATAAACCTAAAACTAAACGATGTGAAAAAATAGATTTTTCAGGCAGGGTAAGCATAGTATTATTGGGTGACAAGTAAATGAGAAGACTTTGTGAATATTTGTGAGAGAGAACCATGCTATATGTAATAAATATGACTTTAGTGTTGAATTTGTTATGGTTGAGATAAAGTATGCTCAAGAGCCTTTGGCAGAAGTTGAGGGTGCAAAATAGAGATTTGAAGAAAATGAGAAGGTTGATTTGATTCATCTAACTTAAAGAAGTATTGTGTGAAAATAATTTGTAGATCAAAACATTTGAGGAAATAATGGAGGAGTTATTTAGAAAAATAATTGTCATCTAGAGAAGATCTGAGAAGGTGTAGTAGATATGTGGTATAAGGTCAATTGGATATAATAACAATAAAAACAAATCATGTTGCTCAGAAGGATAATAGAGTGAAAGAAGATATGGAATTAAAGATTGTTCTCCGAGTGAAATTTAAATGAAGAGTCATTGTATTTGAGTTGGAAAATGTATGCAAACGGGATTTGAGTGGTAGTGCAGGTTGGTTCCTGTAAAGATTAGGGGATTGGTGTCTTGTTTGGGTTGGCATCTATAATGATCAGTGAGTTTTGTGTTTCTAGCTAGTTGATACCTACAAATAAAACGAGACTAGTGTCTTTGTCATATTGGTTCCTGTAAAGATTAGGTTACTGATTGTTCTTCGAGTTTGTATCTATAAAGAATATCATATTGATGTCTCTTTTGAATTGGTTCCTATAAATATTAGGGAGACTATAAATAATAAGGATGTTTTTCTTCTTCTATTGGTTTCATGTAAAGATCAAGAATATTTATTTCTCCAATAGGTTGGCCTATAAAGAAAAGGGGATTGGTGTCTCTTGTATATCGGTGCCTACAAATGCTAATGTAATTTGAATTTGGTGCTTGAAAATTCATATAATAAAAGAAAATTATTTGTTTTCCCCCCATATGGATTTTTGCGTATATCGTGTGTTCATAATATGTATGTCTTGATTGTTGTATAGCTATGTTTTATAATTTTTTATATTGTTATATGTTCTTTATACTGATTCATCCCCCTTTGAGCAAAAAATTAATTTTCAACAATTGGTATTAGAACAAGGGCTTTCAAAAATAATTTAACCACTGGAAGCTAGATCTAAAATGGACCATGGTGAATTAGGAAGGATTGTACCAATACGGAGCACCATTATTGAATGGAACAATGTAAGACTTGCTAGAAGATAATGATGAAAGTTTATTGAATATCTTGGTGTGGAAACTTGGGATGTGACCCATGGTTACTTAGCTCCTCGAACTACTTCAATTGGTAAATATGGTAAGCTAACATCTGAAAGCAATAGTAAAGCCAAGCATTCTATGTTATTTGGCCTATCAATTTCAATGAAATAGAGATTATACATTATGAAACAAAAAAATAAATATGGGTTATGTTGCAAAACATTTATGGAAGATGTCACATAAAGGAAGATGGAGCTCTAAATATAGATGAACGACATGAACCTTACAATGCTCATGAAATGATGACATAAATGCTAGATCCATAGGAAGCAATATCTATAGTTCCAAAGGAGAAAGAAGAAGTACATCCTAAAAGCAAAAGACGTAGCGAACAAAAGGGTAAGTCATCATTTTGTGGTAGTCATACAGGTCATTTTCTTGCTAGTTGTTCATATCTATTTCTAAAAGACAATAATCATAAACATAAACATAGAAATAAGAGATATTTCTATGATCTCCATAAGTCTTTATTCCTTAAAGGATGACAACTAATCACAATGAAGTTATATATATACATCTATTAATGATCAACAAATATCTATACTTATGACTATATAGGATCATCATATTGTTCAAGTATTAAAGCCAATTAGAAAGAGACATCAAGTTCTGAAGAAAAAGGAGTTGAAAGAGATATAGATATTGGATCTTAACTTGTTAGTTCAAATAGAGAAATCCAAAATCAAGATCAAAAGGCATATAAAGACTAAAATAGATGAAGATTAGAAGTAGATCTTAAAGTTGGACTGATTATTTACCTAGAATAGATAAGCAAACTAAATAAAAAACAAAAAATAAGGAAAAAGATACATTCATGAAGTATGAAAAATAACAGTGCAGATCTATAGATTCATCACTCATTCTTCTAAGAACTGGTCTAGAGGAAGGCAAGAAGACTGAAAACAATCTCCTAGAAAAGTTGAAAGAGAATGGAAAGGAATGTGAAAAGATAGGGTAAGAAATAATGTCCACAAGAAAGGAACTACAAAATACCAAGGCTCAATTGAATGAAAATTTAAATAATTTTAAAGAATCTAAGAAGTTAGATGAAATTCTAAGTGCTTAGAGATTTGTCCTCATAAAAACTAGTCTATGTTATGAAGGATAAATAAGTACCTAGAAATATGAAGACAAATATATCAACTATTATGCTAAAAATCTCAAGGAATCCTATAGGAAAACTTGAATGTAGAAAAAGAGGATTCATAACAACAATTGAAACAAAAATAAGGATAAACTAGAGAATTAGAAAAAATTAATCGAAGACAACCAACAATGAATCAAAATAACTTTTCGTCAAAGGCCATTTTCTCGTAGGTACCAGAACTGGTTCTAAGTTTATATTATTCTCGTAGTAAATTTGGTCATAAGGTTTTTAATCTTAGATATTATGTTAAAATTGATCACATTAGAAATAATAGTAAAGTTTATTATTATATCAAAACAAATATAGATGCCATATTTACAATTTCACAATGTCATAACCCCATATGTAATAATCCTTTGTCGAATTATAATAATTATGGGCACAAAAAAGTTAAGTTTAGAAGTGGAAAACAAACCTCCCTCTCAGAATAATAAAACAAAAGAAAAAACTTACACTTCAAAATAAAAATGGTCTAAAGAGATGGAATAGTATGAATTTCCACTCTTTCTCAATATCAATGAAACCCATGGAATATTTAGAGTGGGAGTTCACAACACATGACAGAAGACAAGAACTATGATAACATGCACAAAGGATTTAATAACAATGCAAACAAATGTACAAATCAAAATAAGGACTAAGAAAAACATGTTCATATAAAAGACAATGGTACCATCCAAAATAGAGTAAAGAATCAACATATATCTAAGTTTTCTCATAACGACCATTACAACAAATTTATAAGAACTATTCCCCCATGAATGCTCTTCTCATCCAGCTATGTAAAGAACAAATCAATTAATCCCCATCAAGCTGGTGTTAATGGATACAGATATTTTTCTCACTTAATGAATCACTCTAAAATCATTAAATATGATATATATGGACACCAAGCAAGTGACTAGAGAATTAGCTCAATGTACCCTCCTAAGCAAAAGAAGCAAGAAGAAGGAACAATGATATGGAAAAGGAGAGAACATATGAAGGATGAAGGTAGTTTAGCTCTATGTGTTCAAGATAAAGAAGGAAAATGGTATGTAAGTAGAGGATGTTCAAGTCACTTGATTAGAGACAAAAGCAAATTTCCCTCTCTAAAGGAATTCAATGTGGGCAATGTCATTCTTGGAGGCAATACACCATCCAAAATAATTTGCAAAGGATTATTTATCCTTGATAATAAAAAAAGAGAGCTAAATATGTCTTGTCTATTCAGGGCTTTACGCACAATATTATAAGTGTAATTCAAGTGGTTGGTAATGGAAATGAAATGAAATTTTATTCTAAAGGTTGTAAAATAAGGAAGGAAGGCTCCGGAAGATTAGTTAAAAATGTAAATAGTACCTCAAACAATTTAGATGTCCTTAATGACTATGAGATATAATATTATTATATGAGAGTGTTGCCTCTATAATCTTATTAGTAAAAGGAAAGTGAGAAACTACATCACCTCAATTTACAACAAGAAAAAAGAAACCTTTGAGGGTGATCTGCAAGAGAAGAATAATGAGGATGGTCAAGCTGTAAGGAACAATGTAATATTAATGTGCAAAGGATATGCATAGCTTGAAGGATTTAATTTTGAAAAGATATTTTCCCCTGTTTTTTTTTTTTATCGCTAAAACTATTCTACTTCTATTATTTACAAGCTGAAACAGTTACATCCAGGATTACATGTCCCCAGGGGCCAAGGCTGGTCCTTTGGTTTGATAGTGCTTACAGGAAACTTCATTTTCAGGGGTCTTCCAAAAACTACTAAACGCCCACGCAAGGGAAACACCCTTTTGACCACTAACCCATGCAAGGGCGCCATGACTGAAACTAACAACCCACGCAGGGGCTATAAGCTTTTGCATCACAGAAAAAACAAAATTATAAATCCCGCGCAGGGGCCAAGGAGAGAGAGAGGAGTACTTCAACAGTATTCTTCGTGCGGGCGCATTCGAACATAGAGTAACAAAATTAGGAGGCCAAACCATGACATTTACAGCGTAATTAAGCACAAGTAACAAGAGTAGCAGTTCACAACAAGAACCTGAGAGTTGTCGGAGGGCCGAAGCATGGTGGAGCCGGCGCCTATTCAACCGAATCCTCGTCCTCCGGGTCCTCTTCATAAATCCAGTACTCGCCTTCCGGTGGAGGTCCCCAATCGACTTTGGCTTTGCCTGAAGCTGGCGCTGGCTGAGACGAAGGTTGCACAACATTCATTCCAGGTGGTGTCTCTGCTCTTTCCTCAGTAACTCTGGAACATTCAGCATGATGAATTTGGGTGCTGGGTAATCCTCCCACCTCCTCTTTCGGTTCCTCCATGAAGAGGACCGAAACATGAGCATTGATGTTGGAATGACATTGCGCACATCTGACAGTGAAGACCGCCGTTCCGAACGCAGGTAGCGGAGCAGAGCTTGAGTCCGGTGATCTTGTATCCATGAATTGGGACGGCCGAATGGGGTGTGCACCTGCTGACTGGTGGCATGAACAACGACAGCAACATAGAGGTGGATTAGCATCCAGGGGACGAGAAGTGCCTTCCCTTCCAGTGCCTCGACGGCTAATGAGCCTCTGTCTTGGCGCCATTCCCTTCTTGAAGACCAATGAACGTGACAGTGCTGTGGAGAGGGATATGAGGGATGTGAATCCGATCTTATCCTCCCTTACAGCCCTATATCTACCTGCAAATGCCCCAGAGAGCTTGTGAACCAGCGCTTGAATGCCTGACAAACTGAGGCCTGAATCCCCAAATCGATCCTGAAACATTGCAAAACATTCCCTTCTCCATCCATACTTAATCTGCTCTGGATTGCCTCGGGGTTGGAGTGCCTTAACTTCCATCTGAAACCGTTTAATTCGCGCAGTATCGGCAATGAATTTCCGTCCCCTCTCCCTTCAGCTCTCATGCTTGCCATCCAGGGCGGCGTGGAGCATTTAAGGCCTCTTTTGTACTTAAGACCGCCCATGTTGAACATCTGGCGGGTCATTCATATGCGTCGTGGCACCCGCATCCGGGTGGGCATAGTCAGTTTGGATCAGCTTGTCCAGCTCCTGAGCCTGAGCATTGTTTGTGATCATGCTTAGGTCTCCTGTTAGGAGAGTGTGATCATAAGCTGCTCCTAAATTGGCAAGAAGGTCGGCCACCTTGTTTCTGTCCCTTTTTATATGAGTAAAGGAGATTTCCCTGTTGCTGCGAAGGGCATGTTCTATGGCTTCTAAACGAGCCGCTAGTCTCCAACTATTTGAGATCTTTCTCGCTTGGGAGCCATTCTGCAATCTCTTTGCCATGTTTATAAGAATTTCGGAGTCCCCTTCCACAATTAAGGGTTGCAAGTTGAGGTTTCTGGCTAAGAGGATTCCTTGCCATAAACCTTCAATTTCCGCCGAATTATTGGTGTCCCACCCCAAGGACCCCAAGAAGATTTGCACTGGCTTACCTTCATGATTCCTTAGGATGCCTCCAAAGCCTGCTTTTCCGGGGTTACCTTTGGAAGCTCCGTCAAAGTTGAGCTTGTAAGAGTGCCTGGGAGGAGGGCTCCAGGTATTTTTGATAGCTTCGCTGCTTGTGGAGGAGCTATTCCTGTGCTGAGACTGAGGAATGTTCAATTGCCAGTTGCTCATAATATTTATTTCATTGTCAAGAGAAGGAAAATCCTCCTCTGACCATGAGTGTAGAAGTAACGTCTCATTCAGGTTTCCATATAAATTATTCCATATCTCCTCGATCCTTGAGCTTTGATTTTTAAATATCCGCCTATTCCTCTCTTTCCAAATACTCCAGGTGATGAAGCCAGGGAGAAGGCTCCACAAACAGTTGAGTATTGGACTTTTATATGGGTTCGGAGGCCAGTGCCTTAGGGAGTCAGTGATGTCGACTTTTGTTCTACACCTTTTTTGACATATGAATCCCGTTTTTTCCCAGAGCTGATTTGCTAGAGGACATGAATCCAGAAGGTGGAGCAGCGTTTCTTCGTTTTGGCGACAATTGGGGCATAGCGATGGTCCATGGAAATTCCTTTTTCGTAACTTATCGCAGGTGAGGATTTTTTTGTGACCAACAAGCCACAGGAAGAAAGAGATCTTGGGCCAAGAGCCAAGCCCCCAAATTTTACTCCATATAGGATCTGAGTGGGTGTTATTGTGACAAAGAATTTTGTAGGTTTCTGAAGTGGAGAACTCGCCTTTTGTTCGATATCCCCATCTCAAGATATCAGTTCCTTCGTCATAGAGGATTCTTCTTTTGTCCAACTCCTTCTCCAAAGCCTTTGTGTCTTGCATGTTTGCGTTGATAGCCCATTGGTTTCCATGTTTCCAATTCCTGAATCCATGTTCCCCCCCTTGCTCCCAGTAGTAATTGATCTTTTCTTGCTGCTTTTCTGGCCTGATGTGATCCAGTGGTATTTGTAGGGCTCGGAGGAGCTTTGGCATTTGATTCCACGCATCTGTCCAAAGTCTTGCTGTTTGACCATTCCGAACCTCCCAAAAGCTATGTTGCTGTATTAAGTGGTAGTGCTGTTTGGCTGCGTTCCAGATGAGCGAGCCATTTTCCATGGGGATAAATCGAATGAGCTCCTCCTGGGGTCTATTGTTGGCATATTTCGCTGTCCAGATTTTTGCCCAAGGCTTCTCCGGATTAGAGATCCACTGCCACCAAATCTTGGCACTCATGATGGCATTGCTATGCTCGGGGTCCCGCAGCCCAATTCCTCCATGCTCCTTTGGTTGACAAACAATTGGCCATTTGACCAATGACCATTTCCGATTAGTTGCCGAACCTCCCCATAGAAAGCTGCGTTGAAGCTGCCTGATTCTCTTTAGGACCCACTTGGGTGCAGCGAGGATGGAGAATAGGTAAAGCGGCATAGCCTGTAGGACTGATTTAATGAGCACAACTCTGCTGGCTAGGTTGAGAGATCTAAGAGTCCAAAGATTGAGACGGGATTCCATTTTCTCTAGGAGAGTACGCCAGGCGGAATGCTTAATTGCTGAGGCAGTGAGCGGGGCGCCGAGGTATTTAGAGGGAAGGGAGGCAGCAGGGATTCCGAGGATGCGGGTGACTGTAGATTTGACGGGAGGAGGAGTATGAAAAAAGAATATCTGTGATTTGGCATAATTGATATCCATGCCTGAGGCATTGGCAAAGTCATTGAGTAAGGATTTGAGGCAAGAGGCTTCCTGGGCTGAAGGGTAACCAAAAAGCATGGTATCATCAACAAATTGCTGATGGGACGAGGCAGGGGTGTTGTGAACTGAAAGACCCTTGAGCCGATGAGAGTGAAGAGCTTGCTTGATGTGACGCCCTAGCCCTTTCGCCATGAGAACAAATAGGAAGGGAGACAGGGGATCCCCCTGCCTGATTCCTCTTGAAGGTTTGAAGGGCTTTGAGGGGATGCCATTCACCAAGACTGAGAACTGGGTGGAGTTTATTAGGCTCATGACCTATCGGATCCACATGATACTAAAACCAAAAGCTTTTAACATTTGCTGTATGAAATTCCAGCTGAGTTTATCAAAAGCTTTTGAGAGATCGAGCTTAAGAAGCATACCTGCCTGCTTTGAAAGTTTTAGAGAGTGTAAGATTTCGTGGGTGAGGAGAATGCCGTCCAAGATCTGTCTGCCCTCCACATAGCCTAATTGTTCCTCTGATATGAGCAGCGGTAGCAAGGGCTTCAACCGGTTAGCCACTACTTTAGAGACAACCTTGTATATCACATTGCAGAGTGCAATTGGCCTAAATTTTTCAGGTGTGATAACCTCCTCCTCCTTAGGGATTAAGGCTATAAAGGTTGTGTTGAGGGAAGGCAGCATCCAGTGCAGGGCCCTCGAATCTTCCACCAGTTCCCATACTTCTTGTTTAACCAGCTCCCAAAAGGTGTGAAAGAATGTGGAGGTAAATCCGTCTGGCCCCAGAGCTTTTCCTTCTTTGAGCTGGAACATCGCTTCATCCACCTCCTGAGGCAGAATTTGGCGGAGAAGAAGCTCGTTGTGCTCTTCCTTGATGATTCTGGGCACGTTGTTAGTAATTTTTTCGATTGCCAGCGTTCTGTCTCCCATCGGCTCTTGAAGGAGCTGATTGAAGTGATTGCGCAGCGCCTCCTCTATTTCCTCGTGCTTTTCTATTTTTTCTCCCCCTTGCTTCTGGATAAATGGGATGTTATTGTGCATTCTCCTCTGAATGGTTGTTCTGTGGAAGAACTTAGTGTTACGCTCTCCTTCCTTCAACCATCTTATTCTGGACTTTTGTTTCCAATACACTTCCTCCTGCTTCTGCCTATCCTGAAGCTGACTGTGTATATGCCTCTCCTGCTCCAGGGTTCCTTCGGTGTGCCCCTCTGTGATGACTTTCTGATGGAGATCCGATAATTCTTGATTAAGATCTTGCTGAGCTTTGAAGATGTCCCCAAAGGTTTCTCTGTTCCAACGCTTAAGGCGGTCTTTGAGGTGTCTGAGCTTCTGTTGGAATTGGTACATCTTGGATCCTTCTGGAGGACTGAAGGAGGTCCATGTGGCTTTTACGAAGTCTTTGAACTCAGGGTGCGTAAGCCAGAATCCTTCAAAGCGGAAGGGTCTTCGCGTTTGATCACCAGGTCGCTGCCAGTGAAGAGCAATCGCCCAATGGTCCGAGCCGGTATGCTGTAGTATAGCAGCTGTAAAGTCTCCTCCCAGGTGGATCGCATTATCTGGGATAAGGATGCGATCTAGCTTAGATGCGATTTGGTGTTTTCCTGCCCTGCGGTTGTTCCATGTAAACGTCCCATTGCAGAAAGGTATGTCTATGAGGGAGGCGCTTTGGATGAAATTTTTGAAGTGGGTTGTCTCTTGCTCCAGCCTGATTCTTCCACCTTTCTTCTCTTCAAGCTTGGTGATCATGTTGAAGTCCCCCCCGATTATCCAAAGTGGGTGTCTTCTGTCCTTGTTCAGTGCCTCAATGGTGTTGAGAAGTGCTATTTTACTTCCTGCGTCCTGTGGGAAGTATACATTTGACAGATTGCCATGTACATTCGTGCCTAGAATATGGAAGGCTGCTTGTATCAGGTGGTGGGAGGCATGGAAGTCTGAAAGGTCTATTGCTTGAGTATTCCATGCAATAGCTAACCCTCCAGACGCTCCAGATGCATTGATTGCAACTGAGCGGCAGCCTGGCCAGGCCTTCGTGAGTATGCTGCCTAAAGTGGTGCTGTTGCATTTGGTTTCCTGTAGGAAACATATTTGAGGCTTCTCCTTTTTTATCATGTTCTTCAACATTCTAAGTTTCCCTGGGCTATTCAGCCCTCTTAAATTCCATGAGACCAGCTTCATGGTTCACTATTTGCAGTGGGTTTATAGTACTTTGTCAATTTCGCGTACCTGCCTGAGTCCAACAGGAGCTTTCCAATCTCGATGGTTCTCTGAAGATCCGTTTTCCGTCCTCGCTTTTTTGTTTCCTTTGGGGGTTGACTTCCATCCCACTGGCTTCCGGGCTGAATCCCTAACTCTCGTTGTTGATAAGCTCTTGAAATAACTTCCTCCAGCCTGTCAAGTTGGGATTCAGATATGCGGTCATATGCCTTGGTTTTGCAGGCTAGTTCCAGCTCTAGAATGTCCAAGCCATGCAGATTTACACTCTCAGGTTCTTCTTCCATAGGTTTCACTTGATTGCCTTCTTCCTCATTTAGCGCTGAGCTCGAGGGAGGATTTTGCTTCCCATCCAGTTCCATTTCTTTGTCTGTCTCTGCCTGTTCCTTGGTATTTCCGGCCATGAAGTCATGGGTAATCTCCGGGGAATGATGCTTGGGGGAGGAGATTGGGGGAGGAGGGGGAGCAGAGGAGGACGGCTGGGAGGGGTGGGAATTAGAGATTAGGGGGGGATCTTCAGAGGATTGAGCCAGGACTTCGAAGCTATTCTTAGAGGCTTGGCCGCCGGTGCCATTTTGCTGAGGCTTGTGCCCATTAGATGGTTTCTTGTGCGCACGCTTTCGGCTAGGAGCTTTTGTGAAGCCGTCTTGAGCAGATGATTCCATGGGGTCCTGAGGCGCTGTTTTAGCATTCAGGGGACAATCACGAAATAGGTGTCCAAGAGCATGGCATCTTCTGCATCGGAAGGGCACATGCTCATAGTCTAAGGGTTGGATCCATTCTTCTTCATCCCAGTAGGAGAGATTCACTGATTCTGGTAATGCTTCATTCAACCTTATGAAGACACATATGCGGGCGTATGAAATGAATCTACGCATTTTGGTCTCTTCTGCTGTCCTGATGTATTCCCCTATTCCATTCCCAATCTTTCTGAGGGTGTCCTCGTCCCAGTATTCATCTGGAAGCCCATACATTCGGATCCAAACGGGGGCCCAGGTGAGGTCTTCCTTGTCTGGGTTGAATCTCGGTATCCAATCTCTCATGTACAGTCCCGCTGCGTTGAAGAAGTGAGGCCCTGTTGCCAGCACCCTGAGTTTGTCCTCAATGCAGTAAAAAATCACTGTGAAGAAGCCTTTCGGTCCTAGTTGCAGTGTGACGTCTCCTTTTGTCTTCCATTTGGCCACGAACCACCCATACAGGGCTTGTTCTGTGGGCCAAAACCCTATGAACTTCCCTATTATGGCGTGATCTCTCATGAACTCGATTCGAGCAGCAATCTGGTGCCCTGGAAGCTCTATTCTTGGCCTTTCTGAGGCTACAGGTTTACAGGTAGTCGATGTTACCTTTGGCGTTTCCTCCGGGGTTTTCCCTTTGTCCTGATCCCCACTGGAAGAGCTTTTTCGCTCTCCTGGTTTCTTGTTTTCGTGTCGTGGTTTATTCCCACTATTCAGAATCTCCTTGTCTATCGACCCAAATAGAAGATCTTGCTCCTTTTCGTGCTGCATTGGGGAGGGCCCTGACGCCCCCCCTGCACTTTCTCCATTTTGGTGGCTTGATGTCGTGCTGTTGCACTGTCCGTCCAGGGAAACTATCTGGTGTGGGGGCAGAGCCTGCGTTGCACAGTCTGCGCCGTCACAGCGTGCAGCGAAACCCTAATCGCTTCAGTCCAGAGCGCTCTCCGTCTATTTTCCCCTGTTGTGAGAGTAGAACAAATCAAAATATTTATGGCATTTTTCTAGCATAAGAAATTTAAAGTTTATTAGATGAATGTGAATTCAACATTTCAAAATGGAGAACTCAAGGAATAACTATATATAGAGCATCCTAAAGGGTTCTAGTTGTCATAAAAATAAGAGGATATATGTAGACTGAAAAAATATTTGAATGGATCAAAGAAATTTCTAATCGCATGGTATTCTATATTAGACAATTATCTATAGAAGAAATATTTTAGAAGCCAAAAGTACTGAAAAAATATTTCAATGGATCAAAGAAAGTTTTAATCGCATGGTATTCTATATTAGACAATTATCTATAGAAGAAATATTTTCGAAGCCAAAAGTATCCAGTATTAATTCAAGATGGGATTGAGATTCCAATGTTAGAGGAATTATCTCTTTTCCTTGGTTTACAAATTTCACAATCAGAAAAAGACATGTTCATGTCACAAACAAAATATATCAAGTAGATGTTGAAGAACTTTGGAATGGATAATTTCTCCCGTATTGGTACCCCTATGCTTACTAGATGTAGGTTGAGTAAATATGATGAGTGGAAAAAAGTCAATTAGACCGAGTTCATGTTAATGATTAGGAACCTCTTGCACCACAGAACATTAAGATCACAGATAATGCCAGATGTTAGCTTGGGTGGAATTTCAATATTCCCTAAAAGCAAGACATTTGTTATATGCAAAAATAATGTTAAGATATCTAAAGAGAATTACGGATTTTAATTTCTGGTATTGGAAGGAATAACCTTTTTATTAATTGTATACATACATGTTGATTGGATTGCGAATGTTGATGATTGAAGGAGAACAACTGGTGGTGCATTCCTTCTGGGAAACTATTTTGTTGAGTTGATGGATAAAAACAAAACTTCAATCTTCCTATCTACAACTGCATCATATTACATAGTAGCTAGTTATTGTTGTATGCAAATAATATGGATGAAGAAGACCTTGGAAGATAAGTGGGTAACATATGATCACCAATCCCCCATTTTTTGTGATAACAAAAATGCTATATGTATGTCCAAGAACCTTTTTCTTCATTAAGAAATAAAGCATATCTCTATAAAGTATCATTTTTTTGAGAGAGAAGCTAGATGATCATAATGTTAGTTTGAAATATATAGCTACAATAGAACAAATTATTGAAAATTTCACTAAGCCTCCTACTATAGATCCCTTTGAATATTCAAGGAAAATACTTTCTTAGTTCACATTGGCATCTTGGTGTTTGTGATGGATTTGTATGGCACAATATACTTTTCATTAATGTTTAGAGACCATGTAGAAATATGTAGGTAGTCCAATTGTTAGATATTGGACACTAGTGTAGCTTAATCACTTGATCTCAACTCTACATCATGGGGGAGAATGAGAAGATAATGAAGTGTGAGTCACAACCATTTTATATTCATTTCAAAGCAGGGGAGGAATGAGCAGCCATTAGAATTCACGAATAGACTTCACAACTAAAGGGGGAATCAACAACCTTATAGAGGAAGTCAAATCCAAGGCCATCAATGCCTAACACTTTTTGGTCTTCTTTCCATTAATATCAAAGGGGGGGATTTTTGAGTGTGTTAGAAAATTGTTGAGTGTGTGTTGTCAATAATGTAAAATTCAATAAGCATTACACAAAACATGATGTGATTGATGATAAGAGTGTCACCAATATTTTCATTAAAATTATCTAGCTTGATGTCAAGGATGAAGCTCCAATTTGGGCAACCTATCATTCAAGACCATTTTTCATTAGTTCCCTATTCAAAAGGAGATGAAAAGTGTATGGTCAAATAAATTTTTCTGAGACCTTTCCAACAATATATGCAACTTTTACTAAATCTAAACGGATGAGGATAAAAGAACATTTGATGTGAGGAAAAGAGAGAGTTAGGTTCCATCCCAGTAATAGTTTCACACATATGTATGAGTATGAGCCAATTTAAGATTTCTCAGAAGTGGGTAACTGATCCACGGACCTTTTGTTTATAGATGTATTCACAAAATCACATGTAGAAATTGTAGCTTAACATAGAAATTTAATGTGCACATGAGGAAAGAAGAAGAAACACATAAAGGCATGAAAATAAGACAACAAGACTTAATAACGGAGTTCATCCAACTTGGACTTCGTCTTCGGGCCCTGCTCGATCAATGGGGATGCCTTCATTCATTAATTGGCATGGAAAGAAGAGAATACAATAATCAGTTACATAAAAGGAGTCTAATACCTCCATTTTGGAAAATGGTTGAGAAATGGAGAACTCAGATGGAGAAATGGATAGCACCACTGCGTCCGTGGCATTGAGAAGGGCTAAAAACATATAAGATTTGTCCAATTTAGACAAAATGCACTATCGACCCTCCTGCACTACTCCTGTCTCGAACTACGTTGCAAAATCCTCTCCCCCTGCCCTTCTCCATGTTGATCAGGTTTTATAATCATGGATTTGTTACAAGTGCGCTTAAATTGGGGGTCGACTTTGTTTATAATAGAATCCATTCAACAAAAGCCTCGAAATAGTTATTTTCCGCTCAAAAGCGATAATACATAGAAAACAAGGAAAAACTGAAATTCGAGACTTGAAATTTCCTTAAATCGGGCTTATAGACTGATCAGGTGCACGCTATATCGCAATCGAATATCGCCTTGTCAATGGCCCTGTATATCGGGGAATCATCGATCGTTGATCGCTGATGCACCGATCCGTTGATCGTCCATACGCCAATTAGATCTAGATCGTTGATCTGTTCCTTGACTGGACGGTCCAGATTACATCACATGTCGTTATCACACTGTTCAATTGCCTTGTCGTGGGGATCCACCAATTTCTGATTGCCAATCGGTGATATGTTAATCTTTCGATCGCCAATATGCCAATCTGATCACTGATGCCATGTCTTAACTCCCGATCGCCGATACCAATTGCTATCGTTAATCACTTGCCTTAATTCCCAATATCGCATGCCTGCCTTCCTCCGACCCGATATATCAGAGATTGCTAATCGGGGTTTTCGATGCCCTTGCCTTAATCCACCCTTTCGACTCCTTTCGATGCGATTTTCCCTTTTAAGGCTAAAAACCCACTTTTTTAGAGAAAATGCCTCATTTTCAAAGGAACTAAGGCAAACTATTTTCATGATAGCTTCATCATCCAGACTCGGATTGGAGTGTCGTTTACACCATTGGAATCAGGGCGATGAGCACTTTGATCTGATGTCAAGATACTTACCTTTCTACCACTTTAAGTTTTTAGATTTTCCATGCCATTGTATCTAAAGATCCACCTAGATCAATCCTCCCCATTGAGGAGCTTTTGGACTGCCAAAAGCTTTCATTAGTCAATTGGAAAGGGAGGGAATTATTCCCTCACCCTTTCCTTCTCCAGCCATTTTTTCTTGCTGGGGTGCATCCCCTTGAAACCAAATTGAAGGTGGTCCACATGTCCTCACCATGAAGTCCAAGTTCTTCTATCAAAGATGATGTCTTCACGTAACTCATCGAGATATTCTGGTGCAAAATCATCAACTACAAGAACTGTGCCCACATCATTGGTGTCCATAATCAATGGTGGTTCATACAGCTTTAAGTTCTCCACATTCACTACAGAGTACATCTTCATATATATATCGGCGAATCAAGATGAAAGGCATTGTTTCCAATATTCTCCAGAATGGTGAATGGACCATACCGGATTGGTCCCAACTTCTTCCCTTATCCCTTCATCCTGTCCTTGCTAATGTGGAACCACACTTTGTCACCCACTTGGAATTGATGGTTGACTTGGTGTTTGTCATGTTGAGCCTTGTAATGGGCTTGACTTTTCTTCAACTTCTCTTGTATTGCTTGGTGAATCAACTAGATTTGCTGAATGAACTTTTGAGCTTTGTCCATATCATTATGTCCAATAGAGTCATCTCCCCTTCCAAATACCATATCAAAGGGGTCCATTGGTAGGTAACCAAAACATGTCTCAAATGGTGAACTCTGCGTAGATGAGTGCACTGCTCAATTTTAGGAATTCTGCACATATGGGAGATGCTCATCCCACAACTTAGGATGTTTCTGATAATAACCTCGTAAAAAGTGTACCACGGTGCGGTTGAAAACCTCTGTCTATCCGTCCAAAACTCTCTGAGAATGTGAGAGTCTCGATCTGACACAATCGATGTGGGTAGCCCAAAATTGACCCAAACATGCTAAAAGAAAAGATAAGTAGTCTACTCTACAGTAATCTGCTTTTTACAAGGCATTAAAACACACATCTTACTAAAATAGTCTACGATAACATACAAATAGTTGTGACCCTTTCTAGAAAAATGCAAACCTCCTACAAATTCCATTGACACACTTTCCATGGAAGAATCGGAATAGGGAGTGGTGTGTAGAGCTCAAGTTTTCTATTAGAGGGCTTGGAAATAGAACACATCACACAACCCTTTACATAGCAAGACACAATGTTCTTCATATGAGGTGAAAAACAAAATCTTTGTAAATGACATAAAGTCTTTTCGACACCAAAGTGTCGAGACAAAAGAGAGGTGTGGGCCTCTCAAATTATGTGTACTCATTCCCCTATGGGAATACACAATTTACCAAGGCGATACAATAGTTTCGCCTACAAGTGATAGTTGTCCACCTGTAAACCATGGAGTAGTTTTGCATAAATCTCCTTAAAGTCATCATCGTTAGCATATTATTCAGTGTAACTCTCAAAAGACATCGAAGCATTATGAAAAATAACAGAAACAGAAATAGGAGGGCAAGATAGCATATTGGCCACTTTATTGCTAGTGCCCTTCTTATACTTTATTACCAGATGAAACTATTGAAGAAAACCCATCCACCTAAAATGACCAGATTGCTGCAACTTGGTTTGTGACTGAAGGTACTGCAAGGGCTGATTATCCGTATGCATAATGGTCTCCTTGCCAATCAGGTAGTGCTTCCACCTTTTCACACTCTGCACCAAGGCATAAATCTCCTTCTCATATATCACAACCTGAGAGAACTTCTCAGAATGGTAACAAATCGACTTCTTTTGCTGCATCAGTACAGCTCCCATGGCATAACCGCTGGCATCTGTTTCGATCTTGAATGGTTATTGGAGATCGGGTAAGGCTAAGACTGGAGCGGTGCTGATCTTTTCCTTCATTGTTTTGAAGGACTTCTGTTGTCTTCCTCCCCATTGGAAGACCTTTTTCACACTTGTCAATATGTGCAAAGGTGCTGCAATAACAAAGAAATTAGCAATAAATCTCGTCCAATACTGGACTGCACCTAAAAAGCTATGGACCTCGGTTACACTAGTAGGCTTAGGCCAATTTACAATTGCTTTAACTTTATAAGGATCAATCTTTAACTGATCATGACCAATAATATGACCTAGGTAACTGAAAGAGGTTTCCCCGAACTCACACTTTGACAACTTTACATATAGTTCTTCATTTTTCAATATATCAAGCACTTCCCTTACCTGACACACATGTTCATTCCAACTTTTACTAAAGACAAGGATATCATCTAGATATACAAGAACAAATTCATCAATTAAAGGCCTAAAGAGATCATTCATGACCCTCATGAAAGTGGTTGGAGCATTGCAAAGTCAGAATGGCATCACCATCCATTTGAACAACCCCTATTTGGTCTTGAAGGTGGTTTTCCATACATCCTGCTCTGCAATTCGGACTTGGTGATAAACACTGTGTAAATCCAATTCGCTAAAATAAACAACATTCTTTAACTGATCTAATAAGTCATCAATGCATGGAAGAGGGTAGTGATTTTTCATCGTGATTTTGTTTAGTGCGTGGTAATCCGCGCACATCCTCCACGTGCTATCTTTCTTTGGCACTAAGACAATTGGTGAACTAATGGAGAAGTGTTCGGCCTAATGACCCCTTGGTCCAGCAATTCTGGCACCTGTCTCTTGATTTCCTCCATCTCAATGGTCGACATCCTATACATGCCAATATTCGGTAAAGGAGCATCATGTTGCAAATGAGGTAATCCCTTTGGTTCCTGAAATAGCTCATCATAATTAGAAATTAATTCAGATAATTTGTATTTATGTTCCTGATCAGAACCCTGAAAACCATAAGCATGCAACCCTTACTGGAATTCACCAGCCTTTTCATTTGTCCAGTACTTACAAGGCTAGAATTGAATTTATTTTGATGAACCCTTACTATATATTCTACTGCATCTTTTTTGATTTGGTGTTTGTTTTCATGACGGAAAAAGACTTCCTTTCTATCATATAGATACGAGCTCCCTACCACCATGCCATAGATATCTAGTGGGATCACATCCAGTTCTACTTCATCCACTAACTTAGAAGTGATTACAAATTTATCTTATATCCATCCAAGTGGGTAAGGTTTCGGATGTGGTTTTGTTTCTAGCCCAGTTTCTTTACCAAGGATTCTACAATTAAGTTTTCTTGGGATCCAGTATCAAATAGAGTTTAAACTTTAGTATGATTTACAACAACTCTGATATGAAACAGTTCAATTCTCTTTCGATCATTAGGAAGGGACTCATTCACAAAACTAGTGCCTTCATGCGATTCAGAATTAACATGAGGTGTAAGAGTACCTTTTGTTCCCACGGCTGCGATTAATGCTTCATCTTCGGAATCTGATGCAAGGTCTTGCTGCGTAGTTGCCACTGTCTTCTACTTCCCTTTTCCTCCATAACCCTTTGGATGATTTTCTGGGTGTTGTTTCCAACAGTGATTGTCATTGTGGCCTTGCTTTTTGTAGTGATTGCAATACGACCTTTCTCCTTCTTTTTCTCTTGCCGTCTTCTTCTCCTTTCCTTTACATTTCACTTTGGATTTGCCATTGGGAGGTTTGAACAGTGGTTTTTTGGAATGATCATCTCTTTCACTTTTTCCCCTATTCTCAATATGAATTGCCTTCACACTGGCTGAGTAAATACTGTTTGGTTCAAACAACAACAATGAATGCCTAATGTAGCTATGCAATGAGCCAATATACTTAGCTACTACTTCAGGTGTATCAAGTGCAATACCCAGATTGAGTGCTTTCTTTCTAAACTCCTCTATAAAAATCAAAACATCCTGACTTTTGCCTTGCCTTAAATACTGCCAATTGATCAAAGCTTCTTGCTTGTATCCCAAGGGATAAAATTGTTCCTTTAAAATAGAAATAAAATCAGGCGACGAGGAAAAGAGGTTACACACATTCTTACTGCTATGAAAATTGTTGTGCCACCAAATGAGAGCGGTGCTGCTCAGCCATAAAGAGGCCTGTTGAATCTTTGCCTCATCCTCCACGATCGATTGAATCCTACAATAGACCTCAATCTGACTAATGCAATTATTAAGCTTCTCTATGTTACCTTCAACATTAAACATGGGAAGATCAAATTTAACATCTAATTTAAAGATAGGTTTCTTAGATGCAACCCTTGAATTTCTACAATTATGGTGGTGAGAGGAAGAATAACTTTCACTTGTGGAAGGAGAAAGAGGACTGTCTTCTCCACCATTTCCATGCGCTCAACCTTGTTCTTCTGGTTTTCTCCCTTCTAATCTCTCTAGCCTTAAAACCAACTGACTGACATTCTTTGCCATTGAATAGAATGTCTTTCTGAAATTACGCTCCTCTTCAAGATGAACCTCTTCTTCTGCGATGTTTCTCCTTCAATGTGCACGCCCCGCTTCGGGATCAAAAGACTCTAGTTCACCTTCGCCTCTTTGGATCCTATTTCTTGTTAGCATATAAAAATGCAATTCACATCTAAAATGCCTTGCTCTGAGAGCACTTGATCCCGGGATATTTTGCTTATAGATGTATCAAAAGAATCACATGTAGAAATTGTAGCTTAACATAAAAATTTAATGCGCACAAAAGAAAGAAGAAGAAACACACAAAGGCATGAAAATAAGACAACAAGACTTGATAATGGAGTTCATCCAACACCAACTATGTCTCCGGGCCCTGCTCAATAAATGGGGAGGCCTTCATTCATTAAATGGCATGAAAAGAAGAGAATACAATCATCAATTACATAAAAGAAGTCTTATACATCCATTCTGGACAATGGCTAAGAAATGGAGAACTCAGATGCAGAAACGGATAGCACCACTGCGTCCGTGGCATTGAGAGGGGCTAAAAACATATACGATTTTTCCAATTCAGACAAAATTCACTATCGGCCCTCCTGCGTTGCTCCTGCCTCAAACTACGTGGCAAAATCCTCTCCCCATGCCCTTTTCCATGTTGATCTGGTTTTATAATCATGGATTTATTACAAGCACACTTAAATCAGGGGTCAGCTTTGTTTATAATAGAATTCGTTCAACAAAAACCCTGAAATAGTTCTTTTTCGCTCAGAAGCGATAATACCCAGATTAAGTACTTTCTTTCTAAACTCCTCTATAAAAATAAAAACATCCTGACTTTTGCCTTGCCTTAAATACTGCCAATTTACCAAAGCTTCTTGCTTGTATCCCAAGGGATAAAATTGTTCCTTTAACATAGAAATAAAATCAGGCGACGAGGAAAAGAGGTTACGCACATTCTTACTGCTATGCAATTTGTTGTGCCACCAAATGAGAGCGGTGCTGCTCAGCCATAAAGAGGCCAGTTGAATCTTTGCCTCATCCTCCACGATCTATTGAATCCTACAATAGACCTCAATCTGAATAATCCAATTATTAAGCTTCTCTATGTTACCTT
The DNA here is from genome assembly GCA_031772625.1 of Pinus tabuliformis. Classification (NCBI taxonomy): domain Eukaryota; kingdom Viridiplantae; phylum Streptophyta; class Pinopsida; order Pinales; family Pinaceae; genus Pinus; species Pinus tabuliformis. The sequence goes on from CM062820.1 coordinate 1,441,880,834, forward strand.
CACCATTAAACATGGGAACATCAAATTTAACATCTAATTTAAAGATAGGTTTCTTAGATGCAGCCCTTGAATTTCTACAATTATGGTGGTGAGAGGAAGAATAACTTTCACTTGTGGAAGGAGAAGGAGGGGTGTCTTCTCCACCATTACCATGCGCCCAACCTTGTTCTTCTGGTTTTCTCCCTTCTACTGTCTCTAGCCTTAAAACCAACTGACTGACATTCTTTGCCATTGAATAGAATGTCTTTCTGAAATTACACTCCTCTTCAAGATGAGCCTCTTCTTCTACGATGTTTCTCCTTCAATGTGCACGCCCTGCTTCGGGATCGAAAGACTCTAGTTCACCTTCGCCTCTTTGGATCCTGTTTCTTGTTAGCATATAAAAATGCAATTCACATCTAAAAAGCCTTGCTCTGAGAGCACTTGATCTCGGGATCTTTTGCTTATAGATGTATCAAAAGAATCACATGTAGAAATTGTAGCTTAACATAGAAATTTAATGCACAAAAAAGCAAGAAGAAGAAACACACAAAGGCATGAAAATAAGACAACAAGACTTGATAATGGAGTTCATCCAACACCAACTATGTCTCCGGGCCCTGCTCAATCAATGGGGAGGCCTTCATTCATTAAATGGCATGAAAAGAAGAGAATACAATCATCAATTACATAAAAGAAGTCTTATACCTCCATTCTGGACAATGGCTAAGAAATGGAGAACTCAGATGTAGAAACGGATAGCACCACTGCGTCTGTGGCATTGAGAGGGGCTAAAAACATATAAGATTTTTCCCATTCAGACAAAATTCACTATCGGCCCTCCTGCATTGCTCCTGCCTCAAACTACGTGCCAAAATCCTCTCCCCGTGCCCTTTTCCATGTTGATCTGGTTTTATAATCATGGATTTGTTACAAGCACACTTAAATCAGGGGTCAGCTTTGTTTATAATAGAATTCGTTCAACAAAAACCCTGAAATAGTTCTCTTTCGCTCAAAAGCGATAATACATAAAAAACACTGAAAAACCCAAATCTCGGACTTCAAATTTCCTTAAATTGGACTTATAGACCCATCGGGTCTGTGATATATCGCAATCGCATACCGCACTGTTAATGGTCCTGTATATTGGGGAATCACCGATTGCCAATCTTCGATACACCGATTAGATCTGGACCATTGACCTATTCCTTTGACAGTCCAAATTGCATCACATGTCACTATCGCACTGTTCAATGGCCCTGTCGCAGGGATCCGCCAATCTCTGATCTCTGATATGCTGATATGCAGATCACCGATATGCCAATTCGATCACCAATGCCGATCGCCAATACCAATCATTGATCGCATGTCTTAATTCTCAATTGTCGATACCGATTGGAATCACTATTTTCTTGCCTTAATTCAAGATATCGAATGACTGCCTTCCTCCGACCTAATATATCAGAGATCACTGATCACGGGTTCCTCTACCCTTGCCTTAATCTACCCTTTGGACTCCTTCCGATGCGATTTTCCCTTTTAAGGCTAAAAACCATTTTTTTTTAGAGAAAATGCCTCATTTTCAAAGGAACTAAGGCAAACTCCTTTCGCGATAACCTCATCATCTAGACTTGGATTGGAGTGCCATTCACACCGTTGGAATCAGCGGAACGGGCACTTCAATCTAATGACAAGATACTTGCCTTTTTGCCACTTTAATTTTTTAGCTTTTCCATGCCATTGGATTTGAAGATCCACCTAGATCAGTAACAACAAGAACTTAGGTTGGTATATATAAGGTCAATAGGCTAAGGTCTTTTATAAAATTCACTAGGAAGTGGGGACTGATATTAGTTTAGGCTAGAATAAATAAGCCATGTTTGTTGGGGATTAATAGAAGGGCCCACAACTTGGTATGCTATGAAAAAATATGGAAAAATAGAAAGCTGGAAAATCATAATTTACTGTGATCGACACCCATCGTAATCATGGCCCTAATCCACACTTAATGATGAATTAATGATGATCAAGTGCATATAAGGATGTCATTAACATAGTAGAGTTATCCTAGGGTATAACACTAGGTTGATATGACATGTTAGTGATAATGTGGCATGTACACATGGATGATAGGTGGCAAGCTTGTTGATGTGCTAGCTCCATTGTGTAAAATGTGGCATGCAGATTTGGTAGTTTTTCCACCCAAATGGACATTTGGAACATGGCACTTGGTAGGGTGATGTAAACATCCAAACACATGGCAAGCTATCATGATATGTAGCAATGAACATGGAATGTTAATTGATCGGTGATGTAGTAGTGATAGTGGGCACTGTAGTTTCTTTTAGTGTAAAAATGAATGATCCAGATGTACGAATTGGTAGAGCACAATGTCACTACTACATCACCGATCAATTAACATTCCATGTTCATTGCTACATATCATGATAGCTTGCCATGTGTTTGGATGTTTACATCTCTATTACCTTTCCCAAGCTCATACTAAAGAATTTTAGAATTGTTTCAACCTCCTAGTTCTTGATAGCTTAGTTTGGGCCCCACATGTTCCACCCTTTAGCTATGCTTACAAACCGTAGTTTCTAGCCATTTTTGGCCAAAATGACATACAAAAAATAGCCTTTCCAACCACAGTTCTGGCTCTAATATGAAGACCTCTAGGTCAAACAAGAAAATCCATGGTGGATGAATCATAAGCTTTCATGAGCTCCTTCTACCATATCATCTTTGTCACATTGTGCTCTACCAGTTCGTACATCTGGATCATTCATTTTTACACTAAAAGAAACTACAGTGCCCACTATCACTACTACATCACCGATCAATGAACATGGAATGTTAATTGATCGGTGATGTAGTAGTGATAGTGGGCACTGTAGTTTCTTTTAGTGTAAAAATGAATGATCCAGATGTACGAATTGGTAGAGCACAATGTGACAAAGATGATATGGTAGAAGGAGCTCATGAAAGCTTATGATTCATCCACCATGGATTTTCTTGTTTGACCTAGAGGTCTTCATATTAGAGCCAGAACTGTGGTTGGAAAGGCTATTTTTTGTATGTCATTTTGGCCAAAAATGGCTAGAAACTACGGTTTGTAAGCATAGCTAAAGGGTGGAACATGTGGGGCCCAAACTAAGCTATCAAGAACTAGGAGGTTGAAACAATTCTAAAATTCTTCAGTATGAGCTTGGGAAAGGTAATAGAGATGTTGACATCACATAGATATTCGACAATTGACAAATATTTGGGTATGATTGCACTGAGAAATAGGTTGTGTACAAACAATTTGAGCATAAGCCCTCCATTTCGATGCTTCGGTCATATGACTCAATTTTCTTTAGAACTTGAATGTTATGGCTAAAATTTGAGGTTTAGGGTGCACAAAATCTTAGGTCATTGAAATAAAATATTTTTGAAAAAGGACCAAATATTGAAGTCCATGAGTATAAAATTGAATTTAAATGATGTTGAAAAGTAGGGTTCTCATGGAGTGTAGGCATGAGGCTATTGTGGAAAATTTGATCAGAGGTAATTTGTGAAATTCGTGCGAGATAATTGTGCTTCAGGAAATATAGATGAGTTGGGAGTCCAATTTGCTATAATTGGGACAAGTTATGCTCATGAGTTTTCAGAATAAGATGAAGGTGCAGAATGTCATATATTTGAAAAATTTGAGAAGGTTGATTTTAGTAATATGAACTAAAATAAGATCATGTGAAGTTAATGTGTGAAAGGAAATTGTATATTGGGAGATCCAGCTAATAATGGAGAAGTTATTTTAGAAAAGGAACTAGTGTCCAGAGCAAATTTGAGAAGGTAAATAAAAGATCTATTAAGATATCAATTGCATCAAATAACACGAGGATTAGAGTCTATTTTTTATATGGATAAGAATGTCAAAGAATATGTGGAACTAAATATCAATGTGTGAATGAAATTTAAATGAAGAGACATTGTACCTAAGTCTAAAAATGTATAAAAAAATATTTTAGTGCTAGTGCAGGGTGCTTCATAGAAAGATTAAGGGATTGGTGTCTTCTTTGGTCGGTTCCTATAAATATCATGGAGATTATTGTTTCCTTCAGGTTGGTGTGAATAAGAATAGGGGATTGTAGTCTCCTTTAGAATGGTGCTTGTAATATCATGGAGTTTGACGTCTCAAATGGGTTAGTACTTGAAGAAAAGGTGATTGGTGTTTCCTTTAGGTCAACTCCTGTAAATATTAGTAGATTGATGTCTCTTGTAGATTTTTTCCTACAAGGAATGATGTATTTGAAAGTTAGCACTAGAAACTTTGTCTAATGAAAAGAAGTTTTGTGATTTTTGCTCGAATGACTTTCCATATATATCCTATGTTCATAATGTGTGCACCTCGATTTTTCTATGGTTGTGTTTTATAATTCTTTTCTTTTCTAAAAGTGTTGTATATTGATTCATCCTTTTTAGTATAAACTTATATTCCAATGCTTTTTAAGTTAAAATTTTCAAGCTCAAAATGAATTATATTTTCTTCCATATAAATTATAGTTTTCATTTAAAACATTCTAAAGCTAAATTTAAGAAAATGATATTTTTTTTATCTTTTGATTTATAAAATATATTAATATTACTAAACATGTTTAGGTTGTTGTAATTGATTAATATGTAGTAGACATCTAATTCCATATTCTCAAATATTAATTTTTATTATTCTTATTTAACATCTGCATAAATACATTGTGGATAAAAGATTAATTAAACAAAATGTAATTAATTTTTTTTCAAAATATATCTAAATTAGTAATTTTTCCATATATAACTTTTTTCTACAAAAAATAAAAAATCTTTAAGTTATCAGGGTGGCAGCAGGAGGGATTTTACTAAATCCTATGGTAACAATGATAGTAAAATTCTCTTGGGGTTTTGGGAGGAAATCCAACAATCAAGCAGAGATGTATGGAATTCTACAAGGATTGAGCAGAACTAAAGATAAAGGTATGAAATATATCATTGTTTTTGGATATTCGTTGCTTACTATTAAGTATGATAATACTAAGTATAGTCTGCAAGATAATTTTCTTGGATTGGTGCTCTAAATGATAAAAAAATTTGGTGTATTCTTCACTCTATGAAATTTTATCATATTCTCAAAAATAACAATGAGGAAGGATATTTCCAAGCTAATAAAGCCTACTCCTTAGAAGAGACTGTCTTAGAGTTAAATTACTCCAAAAAAATTGGTTCAATTGTTGACATTAATGATAAAATGTATTAATGGAGTGATGGTTCACTCGAACCTTAGATTAGGAGTCCGTTCCTAATTTATAGGGTGTTGTTTCAACTTCCCTAATTATGTGTGAATTATATATTTATCATGCAATGATTGTAAGGGAAGAGCTTGTTCTCTAGAGGCAGTCTCCAGGTGATGTTCAACACCCGTGAGCTGCCCAGGTTTAATTCAATTAATTTGATTCTTCGGTTTTTGACATGGTATCAAAGCTATAGGGATGAGGATTGCCTGTAACCCTAAGTGGAGGAGTTATAGTGAAGGCTGGGAGGAAGATATATGTCCCTGGGAGGCAGATCTTGCGGTGCAGTTTTTAAGGGAAATTGGGTGTCGATCAGTGTGGAATCCAGCACCATAGTCACACCAATCCAGTCCTACCTTACGCGGTTTTTATTTTTCTCTCCTGCACGGCTCTACTGCAGTCAAAGGGCATCGAGTTTTTCATGTGATAAGATGACATAGGGGTAGATGCAATGGGACTCATAATTTGCTAAGTAGCTATAGGTTCTTGTTTTTCCTATGTAGTAATGGGATTTTCATCCATTTGAGACTCATTTTTCACAGATCCCATTCTCGATCCCCAAGAAATCCATCGCTACGACGGAATCAAAATCTGAAATGATGGCGCATCTTCTACCTTCACCATCTTTCTGCAGACCTTAATTTTTAAGAATCATTTTTCAAATCATCCACAGCCAAAGAAAGCGCGCTTTTGCAACCCTTTCCTCAATTGAGAACTTATTTTTTCCGTGTTGATGCAATGAGATGCAAGGCAAGTTGAACTTTAGACATGGTGGTTTTTCTTCTAATCAAATCCTCTTTTTTTTTTTCAATTAAAAAACATAAGGGGGAGGGGGATATTGGAATTGTTGAAATGTGGAAACAAGAATTTTCCAATTTAATTTGTCCTTGAATTAAATTGTGAGTTAAAATTGAATTTAGTCTTAACAGCTACTTGGAAATATTTAATTAAGTTATTTTGACTTAATTAGTTGGAGAAATTCAAGTTAGAAGTCTTTCTAAAGTCATGCAAGAGTTATCCCTTAAATTAAGGAGATAAACCTTAAATTAACGAGATAAGATTGAGTTATATTTGAGCTGTAATTAGTTAACTCAATTTACTGAGTTAAGTCTAGTTAATTAGTTCCAAACTGTTTGAGGAACTAATGGTGAGTTAAAAGTCAGTTGATGCATGCATGCACTCAACTAGTGTACTCTAGTTAACTGAAGATTCCCTCACAAGAAACTCAAGCATGTCTATTATGAGAAAGGCCCAGTTAATTTAAAAGTAAAGGACAATGTACTATCAGTTGCATGTGTTTTCCTATAAATAAAACTCATGCATGCAGTAAGGAATCATTCCTTGAGGATTGTGCAGTTCTGCCAGTGTCTGAGAGTGATCATCCACTGGGTAGAAGAGGTTTTCCACTTGGTTGAAGTAGAATCATCCCAAATGAAGAGCGCAAGGAAATAGGAGCTTGGAGGGTAGAAAGGAAGGCTTGAGAGAAGCCAAGATTGTCTGTGAGAATCTGTGAGGATTGTACTGAGAGCTAGCTAGATTGAGAGCTAAGGCTTTGTATAATTCCTATGTATTTCCACCTTGTATGATAATACAGATAGTGGGGTTTTTAGCTGAGGCTTTCCCCAAATTATTTTCATGTGTATTGTGCATTTATTCTTCTTCTTCTCGTTATATTGTTCAGCTCAATATTTAAGCTTTTAAAAATTGATAGTAGAAGTAGGTTATAGCATTCTACTTTGATTTATATTGCATTATCGGGTTAACCTACATACAATTTTTCTACATGGTATCAGAGAAAGGTTTATCAGAGCTGTGAAAAATATACTAAGGAGAGAATTTGAAGTTTGGAGTTTGGGGTTGCAGGTGCAAATCAAATTCATATCATACTTCAATGTTGGCCAATGGCATTCTATGGCTTGAGGATCGAGTATGCCTTGGAAGGTAGCTCAAATTACATAGCATGGAAGGATAGAATGGAGTTTGTATTAGAAGATAGTGGCTTGAAGGAATTCATTGATCAAGAAATCCAAAAGCCAACTTCAGCTAATGCACAAGAGTTGGCTGAGTGCAAGAAGTGTCTAGCAAAGGTGACACAAATCATCCTTGAGGGATTTCGAGACCATATTGTCTCGAGTCTCCATGGGAAGGATACTCCATTTTCAATGTGGAAGACATTGAAAGACCTCTACCAAAACAATAATGACTAGAGGAAATTGGTGCACTAAGCTTCGAAGAATGAATATGGAGAAGGGAGATACTATTTCCACATATCTAAACAAGCTCACCACCTGTAGAGATGAGCTTGGCAGTGTAGGAATAACTACTACTGATTATGATATGGTGAGCCTCACTCTCCTTGGCCTTCCAAAGAGTTGGAATAGCTACCAGGATTCTGTGAATGGAAGCGAGAAATTACTAGATTGGGAATTACTATGGTTGGATCTGACGCAGGAGGAGATCGGGAGGAGCACATGAGATGGTTCTTCATTCAAGAATGATGATGAAGAAAATATGGCCTTAGCAAGTAAGGCAAGGAAAGGGAAGGGGAAGTCATCCCATTCTAAATTGAATTCTTCTCATGGAGGGAAGAAGGGTGACAAGTCTAAAGTGAGATTCTTTAATTGTCACAAGATGGGACATTATGCGACAAATTTCCCATCAAAGAAGTCCAAGAAGGGATCCCCGGAAGGATCGGAAGGTGAGCCATTAGCCTTTCAGTTCGGAATGGACTTTACCCTCATCACATGCATGGTGTCATTAATGATGGGTTGTGTTTGGTATCTTGATAGTGGAACCCCATTCCACATGACCAGTGATAAAATTTTATTTAATACCTTGGAGGAGAAAGACCTCAAGATGCACATAGAGATGGATGATGATGCAAAGTATAGTGTTTCGGGAGTGGGTACGGTTGCTCTTCAGAGGGAGCATGGAGCTTCTATCACCTTGACAGATGTGAAGTATGTGCCTGGACTGAAGAATAACTTGGTATTGGTCACGACGTTGGAGGACAAAGGCTATGTTGTTTTCTTCAGTAAAGGACAGGGGTTCCTAAGACACATAGCAACGGGTCATAACAAGAGGATAGGGATTCGAGTGAAGAATATTTATAAACTAAAGGTAGATGATTGTGCAACATTGAGAACGAAAGTAGAATTGTTGCAAAGCCAAGACATTGGTGAGTTGTGGCATAGACGATTGGGCCATTTGCATCATGGGGATTTGGAGATAATCCAACAGATATCTACAAGAATTCCCAAAGGAAAACTCGAGCAAGTTGACACGTGCAAAGGTTGTACCTTCAGAAAGTACACCATGTTTTCCTTTCATGATCGAGACAATAGAGCGAAGGCTATCTTAGAGCGAGTTCATACTAATGTGTGTGGACCCTTCTCTACAACACCCATAGCGAAGCAAGGTATTATGTGATTTTCATTGATGACTATTCTCGTAAATGCTAGATATATTTCATGCAGAAGAAGGACCAAACTTTCACAAAGTTTTGTGATTTCAAAGCTTTTGTCGAGAATGAGTCAGGGAAGAATATCAAGGCCTTGAGAAGCGACAATATTGGATAATATGTCTCTCAATATTTTAAGGACTTCTATGCAGCAGAAGGAATTAAACGAGAGTTGATGACACCTCATAACCCACAATAGAATGGGGTGGCCAAGAGGAATAACGAAACTATTGTAGGGGCATCACAAGAAATGTTGCATAACCAAGGCCTACCACTTCACTTGTTGGATAAGGCATGCAACACATGAATATATTTGCAGAATAGAAGCCCACATTGCATACTTGGGATGAAGACACCAAAGGAAGCTTTCCTCGGTAAGAGACCAGATGTCAATCACTTCAACATCTTTGGCTCATAGGTATATTTCCATGTGACAAAGGATGCGCGGAAGAATCTTGAGCTGACAACAGAGTTGGTGATACTTGTGGGGTACACTGATACACCTCACAACTATCCGGTGTACTTGCCTACCAGTCGGAGGACAGTGGGTCGCAGAGATCTCAAGTTTGATGAGGAGAAGGCCATGCGAGTTTACCTTGAGAGGGAGCTCCAACTATAGGCTATGGAGGAACTGTTGGTTCCGAAGAACGAGGAGCCTCAGACTGATGCAGAGCAGCCACATGCAGAGGTTCCAGGAGTGGAGGCATCCACTCAAGCAACGTCTTGCAGAGATGGAAGGAAGCGGACAAGAGAAGCTGGCAGATTGTTGGAGGATGTGAGAGAGAATGTGGGAGCACCTTTTTCTCAGCGCAGACAGAGGAGGTCACCTGAGAGGTACACTAGATACATGGCCCTTGTTAGGGAATGTGTTGAGACTGAGCCATCTTCCTTTGAGGAAGCAATGCAGCAGCCGATTTGGCTTGATGCTATGGTGGAGGACTATGACTCCATAGTTCGTAACAGTGTTTGGGATGAGGTTACGAGACTTGAGAACAAGTTAATTGTGAGTTCCTATTGGCTTTACAAGGTAAATCAAGCTATTGATGATGGGAGGATCATGTTGCTGCGGTCTATTTCAACAGAGGAGCAAGATGCTGACATTTTGACAAATGCATTGTCAAAGTGTAGATTCGAGTTCCACAGAGACAAGATTGGGGTGTTAGATAATCCCTTTATTGTTGACAGGGATTGTTGAAATATGGCAACAAGAATATTCCAATTTAATTTGTCCTTGAATTAAATTTTGAATTAAAATCTAATTTAGTCTTAACAACTACTTGTAAAAAATTAATTAAGTTATTTTGAATTAATTAGTTGGAGAAATTCAAGATAGAAGTCTTTCTGAATTCATGCAAGAGTTATCGCTTAAATTAAGGAGATAAGTTTGAGTTATATTTTAGTTGTAACTAGTTAACTCAGTTTACTGAGTTAAGTCGAGTTAAATTAGTTCCAAACTGTTTGAGGAACTAATGGTTAGTTAATAGTTAGTTGATGCATGCACGCACTCAACTAGTGTACTCCAGTTAACTGAAGATTCCCTCATGAGAAACTCATGCATATCTATTCTGAGAAAGACCTAGTTAAGTTAAATGTCACAGACAGTGTACTATCAGTTGCATGTGTTTTCCTATCAATAAAACTCATGCATGCAGTAAGGAATCATTCCTTGAGGATTGCGTAGTTCTAACAGTGTGTGAGAGTGATCATCCACTAGGCAGAAGAGGTTTTCCACATGGTTGAAGGAGAATCATCCTAGAGGAAAAACGCAAGGAAATAGGAGCTTTGAGGGCAGAGAGGAAGGCTTGAGAGAATCCAATAGGATATTTTCCTCGAAGGGGACATAACCACATGTTTATCAACAAACTTTTATGTAGTCCTTTTGAATTGAATATATGTAGCAGTCTAGCTATGTTGGATGGCTTGAAGATGTAACCCAGGAGAGGTGAAATCCGTCAACAAATCCCTTTTTGTTCTCTTCATGTATTCATGTATGAGAAATGTGATTTTGTGTTTCTTATGCTTAAGTTTACATGTGAAAACAGACTGATAACATGAAGAGACCATTTGGAAAACATGTTTTGTGTTAACATCCATTTTTGCTTATAAAGAGTCGAAGAATTGTCCTGGTATTTAGCGAAGAGGAAACTAATCGCCTCCTCCATTATTAGATCACACTTAGTTGGTAATGTAAGGAGGATCAATCTCATATATGATTTGAAATATGAGTATGAATACATTCTTTGCTAATATTCCTTATGCCCCTCTAAAACTCAAATATCACAACACCCTCGAGTGGAAGTAAAATGCAAACTTATCCTATGGGGTCCTATTCCAATACATTCCTAGGAATTCATATTGGGCAAAGATCCCATATGATAGAAATGTAGACATGTAGAAATTTGTTGCTTGGTTTGACCTTAGAGATTCTTTGGCCTACCCAACATGATGATGCAAACTCGGAAGACAATATAGCTACTCAATTGAAAACTTTGTCATGGGTAACTACCATGTTGAGCACATATATCCATTTATCTTCAAATATTTCAGTGTTATTTCTCCCATGTAACCTACAAGATATAGCCATGAGATATTGATACACATATTTGAGAATCCTGGTTGGGTAAATTGCAGATGGGAAGTGCTCGAACATAGTAGACTCTCGACACCAAGATTTAATGATGTCACTTGTGTTGATATCAACCCATCTAGTGTAAAATCTTTGTTTGATTATTCTATGGGATATTTCATCTTGTAATATGTATACATTTCCTCTCCATAATATGTGACATGCTAACCACAAATTTCACTATGAAGCACCAGATTTGAATCATCCTTGAGTGTAATAATCCATTCAATCACTTATGAACAAGGAACCACTAGGAACTTCTAAATCTTCCATGTTCTTAAAGAATTTTTTCTACATGAAAGTGTCTTTGATGTCCCTCAATGGACTTTTATATGAACCAATTTGTATCTCCAAACATGGGAATGGTAAGATTTCTGAATTCTACTACTTCTTCAGTGCTTTCTTTTGAATCTTCTTTGGGGGTAACTTGACGTTTAGTGGGAGGCATCGTTCCAACAATTGATGAAATAATAACAATACTAGTATGTTCAACACTCTTATGTGGAAGCACACTCATGGAGATAATGATTAACTTTATGAAATCCTCTATCTATTATAAGAAAAAGATTAGAATATCATATTCACAGAACCATCAAATTTAACTGAGAACATAAGCCTATGATCGATGGGACATAGCTACTTATACAGATAAGAAATATGTATAAAACAAAGGAGGGAACACTCTCAAAGAATGAATACATTTCCAGGCTCATTCGAGGCTTTGATATGTTCTCACATTCTCAAGCAAGAGGGAGAGATAATCAAGGGAATAGGGGGCACTGAACAAGAATGAAGGAAAATCATTCGGGCATTCAATGTGCGCTCATGTCCTTAAGGAGACTAAGAGGGTGCAAGGGAGCACCCTTAAGAGATAAAAGGGTCAAGCATCTGGACTTGAGGCCTTGAAGGTGTGCTCATGCACTCATGAGGACAAGAAGGGCATAAGAGTGCATGCTGAAGATATGAAGGGGAGAACATTCAAGCCTTCAGGGTGCACCCATGCACTCAAGGAGGGTAGAGTTCTTCCTGATGGAGTGAGCTCTTAAGGAATACTTTTCATTTTGGATCTCCATTTTTGAGATAGTCCGGCTTCTGCTTCCAGAAGTGAGTTATGTCTTTGGATGTCTGAAGCACAAGTTTTTCAGCAAGGTATAATAATAAAAAATCGTAAGAGAAAATATGTAAAATTTTTATGGATTTTGTTGCAATGATGAATACTATATGAAGAGTTGAAGGATATGTAGAGTCCCTTTATGTGACAATAGTTTGACACTTGTAGAAGTAAGAATGAACTAAAACACCATTAAATAAACTAAAAATAAGTCAAATGTCACCAGGGAAAACAATATCGACAACAAAAATATTAGAACAAATAATATAATTGACATGCAAAACTTATGTGGAATGAATATTGGCGAAGATATTCTTGATCCAGAGATTTCAGCCCAACACAGATGAGAATGGTTATGAGAAAGAATGATTAACTAGGTTTATTATAAAAAGATTACATGCATTTATTCCATTCCATGCATGCTCGCCACTTATCGACAATTGAATGAGTTAGTTAAGCGAGGTGAAGTGGTATACTATTTTCTAGGAGTGTGCCCACATGAAACAAGAAAGTACATGCATGCATTTTGAGAGGGTGGATGTCTTCATGCCAAAGGACTGCACTCAAGAATGGTGCACAAGTTGAGCATGAAGGAATATGCTCCAAGGAGGGCACAATTGTTCAGCTCGAAGGAGTGCGGTAAAAAAGAGAGAAACTCTTTGTGATATTGAAGTGTGATTTTGCTTTAAAAATGATTTTATTTCTTTTGTTTTTGCTTTTATGTTCTTTTGTTCGGTGAATAAACTAGCTAGTTTCCAAGGCAAAGAAAGATATAACTTCATCAACCCTTGGAAAAGATAACAAAAGAGCTTCTAAAGGTAAGGTGATGAGTGTTAGAAAACGTTGACTTAGTGTTGTCACGTTGTTTGATTTTTCATTCTTATGTTTTCTCTAAGTGTCACATAAGCTCTAAAATTGAGTTAGGAAAAAAAAAATTGTAGGGTCATTGTCGTAGCGATAACACTTTGTGACACACTAGGAGAACCCGAACTCCTCTATTTTGGTTTCATTTATAAATGAAGTCTCAAATTTCTAGGATGTATTTATTCAATTAGTGAGTTACCTCAGCTCCCCAATCTATTGGGTTGATGTGCCCCAGTATCAAAAGAAGCTTTTTGAGACTTCGAACGCTACCAACATTAATTATCAACATGGGGTTCATATAAACTTAAGAGGTGATGCTATATGAATAGTAGTTCAAGTTCTACTCATGCAACCTTCAATAAATTGGATAGATCAAGACATACAAAGACCACTATTTTAGCGAGCCCAAGGAGGGGAATTGAATGAAAAAGAAAATTCTACTTTAACTGTAGGAATGGAAACAATTTCTCTACTTGGAGAAATGGAAAGTTTCATTCGTCAAATGTAAAGTTTTAACACTAGTTGTAGGAATGTTGAGGTTATGCTAGCTTCATAAATGAAAAATACTTGTCTATTTGCATAATGTAAACCTTGTGATACTTGCAAAAATGTGAATCATTAGCCTAATTACAAAATGTGAAAAGATGCTTTGAAAAGAAACTAATCGTATGCAATAACAACACTTTGTAATTGAAATAATAAGAGAATTAATTCAACAAATAAATATAATCTACATTGCATGGGTAAATCACCCTCTTAATCACTATGTTCAAAGGGATTTGGCTAGAGTAATAGAACTCATGCATTTCATAATAGAATCATCATTATCAATCAATTTAGAATTTTTTCACCTAATCCTAATTGCAAAATTGTGCTTGCAGTGAGAGCAAGATAGGTTCAAAGTTGCATTGGGTCATTCTCAATGAAAGATTCAGTTCCTAGGGTTATTATTCAATCCTAAGTGACAAAAACCAAGATTTTAGAGAAAATATGGTCATTTTTAGGGACTACTATAAGATTACCATAGGATGCTACAAGATTGGTACATGATGGTACAATATTTCCCTATTTTGCTATAGAATTCATTCTTCGAGAATCTATGGAATTATGTAGTGTGTAGTAAAGGATGGCCCCAACTACGCCCTGCATAGTTCCCAAAGCCAGACTGTCACCTTGGCCACTAAGACTACAGAATGTGCAGTCTTTCCTAGACCACTACCCATGCCAAACTACAAGTTATGTACTTTGAACTCACGGGATTCAACCTTGGTTACCGTGATTGCATAGCATGCAGTTCCCATAGGCAGTCACTCCCTCTTGTCAATGAGAATTTCACAATCCTCCAGATCAGAATGGCTGAAAATGCCTTGAAATTAGATTCACTAAAGACTGATTTTTTCTTTCCATGAGTGTCTTTTCTTTCCCATACATACAACAGCTTTTGAAAACCTATCCAACAGTAACTATTACAATGGAACCTAAGAGAACTTATTGCAAAGAAACCACTAAAAGAACTATTTGGGAAGCAATTGAGAAAGCACCATTAGAATTGCTATTGTATGCAGACACTCAACTATTTATAGAAAAGGGATCATCGCTGACATGGAAGCAGGTTAAAGATTATTTTTCAAAGGAATTTGTCAGAGACGTAGAGGACGAACAGGTGTATCTCAGCAGCCAGAAATGGGGACTATACAAGGTTGCATGTAGGTATCCAACCATCCCATGTGCAGATGTCATCAACTTAACTGCCTCACACATTGATGAGAAGACGATGACATTGAGCAGTTCTAGTGGAAAAAATATTGCCACCTTCAAGGCATAAAACTACTAGCACATGTGTCACTTTCCTGAGCTAGTAGAACACATGAACTTAATTTTATATGCCGGTTATTATACCTATTTCCCGTAGGCAATCCTTGGCTGCAAAAACCACTCCAGGGAAACAACTCAACCAGCCTTTAGGTTCAAGCTGGCCCTTGAACCAGAGGGGGCTCCCTTAGCTGTTACGAGGCTTTGTTTAACGTTGTTCACATATCAATGAACAACAGCCTTTGAATCACAATGGCCAGATTTATGGTTTTAATTGGGGGTGGTTGGCAATCAATGGTAATCCCTACTCATGATTTAAAGGCTCTCTCATAGGATTCCTTTTGAAAGCGTCAGCTTCTACCCTTACAGAATGACTTGCTTTCTAGAAGGATTTGGCAAAAGAATGTAATGAGATTCTTAATAATTGAGTAGCCATACTGATTACTTAACCGTTTTGAAATGGAACCATATGCTAGCACTAATCTGAATACTCTTTCATACTAAACACTGAAAAATTCTAGATTGAAAACTGTTGAAGTAAAACTATTGACACTGTAAGTGGAAATAAGCACAAGAGTGCTTAATTCATTGGCTATGGAGTTAATTAGTTAATCCATCGGAAGTCATTGCACTCAACCAAACCAAAATCAATACTGCAATCTTGCACTATAACTAAAACAATTGTAGATCTACTGCATAATAAATCTGAAAGTAGCTAATCAATCCCACACCTCTATCTAACTGAACTAAATTTTTTTACATTGTTTGGTGTAATCTACTTTCAAATGTAACCAAGTTTGAAGTGGATTTATTGACAAACCACGTTGCCAGCACCTGAAAATCTAAAGAACATATACAATATGAACATAAACCCCAATCAAAAACCTATACTCGCATGTATCCTTTAGAAGCTGCATCCTCTATAGACATTTTAGAGTTATGATCAAGGCTAAGAGGGAGAGACATATACTATTGATTGCAAGTATCAGTAAACCTTCCATAGCAGTAAAGGCAGCTGTAATTTATAAACAAGAGTGGGATTGGTAATCCAGTGGAATTGCCATCCGACAAAGTGAAGTCGCCAGGTGAAAATAATGCAACCAATACAAATGCCTATTCCTTGTTGACCAGCAAGAAATAGATCTAAACTTTGTCATTTCCGAGAGAAATATTTTTACTTTGCTTCATCAGCAGTAGCACCAAATGTTGGTGCTGTTTCTGTAGGCAGTCCTTGGCTATAAAAACTACGCTAGGAAACCAGCTCAGCCATCCTTTAGGTTCAAGCTGGCCCTTGAACTAGAGGGGCTCCTTCAGTTGTTACGAGGCTTTGTTTAACAATGTTCACCCATCACTGAACAACATCCTTTGAATCACAATGGCCAGATTTATGGTTTTAATTATGGGTGGTTGGAAATCAATGGTAATCCCTACTCATGATTTAAAGGCTCTCTCATAGGTTTGCTTTTGAAAGTTTCATCTTCCATCCTTACAGAACAACTTGCTTTGTATAAGAATTTGGCAGAAGAATGTAAGGAGATTCCTAATAATTGAGTAGCCAGACTGATTACTTGAACACTAGGAAGATTTGGATGTGTGTAGAAGATTTCTACACCCCAACAAAACAGATTAAAAGGGAAACAGAATGGCCAGACTGAAACTAATTCTAAGAGGACCTATTTCAGAGAAATAGCCTAATAAGCTAATCTCTTGTAATGGCTGTCAGAAAGCACGAAGAAAAGACCAGTTAAAGAGGAGTTATGATGAACAAAAATTCCAATAAACAAATTTCTTTCCAAAGATAATTATTTTTCAGACCTTCCTGTAAACACTTTTATCATGTGCAGAAATAAGATATGAAAAATTGGAAAAACATACTCGAAACACAGAATTATGTCAAAACTAGAGCCATAAGGCTTTCATTAGAAATACTCCAACAAAAGATTTATTGCAGATTTAATAGTTTTGGCATAAAAATCCCACCCTTATTACTTCAATTGACGAAGCATTTATACAGTTTATTACAAAATATCTTGATAAAAATATCAAGGGCTACTGCAAATATCTGAAAACTGTATTACAAAAATAGAACACAAATAAAGGTAAAAAAAACTATTTGAAGAGTTCTGGTACTATCTTTGAGGATTTCTGTTGCTAAGAAGAGATATTCGAATTTGTTTACATCTCATATTTGATGAGGTGGCCTCTAAGTCACTAATTGTCTTTGAGCATTTTCCTCCTGAAATCCTGCAGAATCGGGTCCAGTCATGCCTTTGTATATCTCAATCTGAGATAGTTTTGTAAAATTTGAGAGAGGTAATTGTAGAAGAATATGCTCTTGAGATAAGGCTCTCCTCATTTCCCCAAATTCGGCTCCATATGTTCACAATAATTTCTTAAAAAAGATGTCTAAAAAGGAATTTACACAATCCAAATAATAGGATGTGAAGATGTACTTGTATCTTTGATTATGTAATAGCTGTGTAAAATATGTAGTAGGTTATTTTACTTTATCATCTTAGGAACATAAAACTCCTTTAGTTTCTCATGAATCATCCTTTATTGGCCATAATCTATTTTGCAAAAATATGACTAAACAGGAAAAATTTAGGAACATATGTCTGCAAAGTTTCTTTAAAATATCCAAAACCATAAAAGATGTTACAAAAATCGGAGAGGTTTTTGTTAATAAGGATATTGGTAGAAGAAAACTCTTTCAGTTTCTGGAAATACATTCTAATGGGTTCGGAAACAATGTTTTAAATCAATGCGGTGTATAGGAAAAACATAGTTTCAATGACCATGAGACAGGCAATGGAATGCGAGCATTGTGGCGCAACATGAAATTGACATGGTGAAGTTTTATTGGATGAAGAAAAGCAGACGAATGATGTGGCAGATGAAGTGGAATTAATGCAATGGATAGGAGAGCGGAGGTGGACGATGATGTAGGAGCGGCGGTAATGGAATAGATATAAACCGCATTCGGGAGTAAGTCAAAGTGGTAAATGGTTTCAGGATTTTAAGTCCCAAAACACTAAAATGTGGAAAATTTTGTTTATGATGGTGGTTTAGGAAACTGCCTATTTTGTTTCCCTCCCCAGCTGATAAAGTTCAGACGGCGAATGAGGGCCAAAAAGGGCCATGGGCCATCAAATGATGGAAGGGCGTGCGGGATGAGAGGTGAGGTGATGGGTGTTTAACACATGAGCGGAAATGGTGGTGGGGTCATGATTTTGAAGGCGGAGGTGATAGTTGTGGGTAACGAATTATTTGAATGCAATGGGATTTGGTGGGGTCGGCAACTAAGGCTTGGCCCACTTTAAACCTAAAATTAATGTTTTAAATAAATCATTTTAATAAAAAATATAAACTTATATATTTTTATTAAAAAGATTTATTTAAAAAAATAAAATTATATAAAAAAAATCATCCGAAAGCATAAAATTTATATATGCCCTCAGTATTTAACTCATAATAAAAGGCAATTTCACACTAAAAATTAAAAATTTTCGATGTGTCAAAATATGTTACAACACTAGCCATATCTCTAAGAACACAAGAGACATTTTCCAACGTTGGGTGAAAGAGCTATCAAAGTTTCAACAGACACCCACCCATGTATACAAGACAAAGTCCCTCAAGAAGGTTTACCAACTCCTCGTTATCTTAGCGTGGTGGATCCATGGTTAGGAGAGAATGAAAACCTTTATTGAAGGGTGGGAAATATCATTAGATTGGGTGATGAATGTAGGGAAGTTATTCAATTGGTCATATTTGTTGGCTCAACAATTGAGGGCGCATGTGGCACAGGCTAAAAATCCTCCTGATGGTGAGAGAGAAAGGTTCTATATGTCAAGATATTTACTAGATGCAATTTGTGCACAACAACATTTCCCTAGTATGAACTAGACATGGACAACACGAGAACCTGTCGTGCACATATATTACAAGTTTCTTTCGGATTGTAGATATCAAGAATTAATGGAAAAAATAACTGACCACTTCATCATGCCATTGTACAAGTTCATATTTGAATAAGATCCACCTTGCATGTCACGAGGAGAAATGGAGGCGATAACAAAAATCAAATATTGGTATGCCTCACTAGGTGGAACCTTCCTTAGAGTGTTTGGTGGATAGAATCCTTTACATGTTTTACTAAGGTATGCCACTAACAAGATTTTCATGTAACAAGTGTCGTATCATCTCGCTAAATGATTGTCATCAGCATTGCAAAATAAGAAGAAAGCAACATGGCCCACTCTTCCTTTGAAAATTGTATTATACAAGATAAAGAAATTGAAAGTCAGGGATACTAATGAAAAGGAGATAGTGTAGTTTGCATTTGGTACACGAGACTTTAATCCGCATGCCTCGTGGTATTTTTAAAGAAAACTTTGCGAGAGTTTACTTTTTGTGGATCAGATGGGAATTCGATTGGCCATAGGAGGATCCATGGAGGTATTACTACTATGCGTCTAGATTTCGTAAGCCAATTAGTTTAACATGGACTTCATAGGCTACTCAACCTATGTCAACAATTATGGGAGAAACAACAGTAGAAGGTTTTTTTTTTTTTCTTTTTTTTAATAAGTAGAACTTTGGCGTAAATCACATAAAGAGAGACATTTGTCGATGCGTTTCGAACCAACCAGTGTGGCTCATCGTCAGGACAAATTGAAGAAACAGATCTAGCCTATGCATGTTAAATAGTCTGAGCAGAGCCTCCAACGGCTATCTTGATCAACGGCTAACTTTGACTTAGGTATAGTAGTTAAAAAGTCAAAATGATAA
The DNA here is from genome assembly GCA_031772625.1 of Pinus tabuliformis. Taxonomy (NCBI): domain Eukaryota; kingdom Viridiplantae; phylum Streptophyta; class Pinopsida; order Pinales; family Pinaceae; genus Pinus; species Pinus tabuliformis. The sequence goes on from CM062820.1 coordinate 1,441,900,789, forward strand.
TTTAAATGGAGTTAGTTAGATTATAGATATTGATTACATTAATTAATAAAATCGTGACTTGTAAGGGAATTAGTTAGATTAAAGACCTGACTTTTATATATATATATATATATATATATATATATATATATATATATATATATATATGTATTAAATATATAAATATAAAAGTTAGTTAGATTAAGGACCTGACTTATAGATATATATATATATATATATATATAAGAGTTAGGTTACTTAGTTAAATTACTAGAAAAGAAGAAATAATATTATTTTATACGGTGATTAATTATTGGTAGGTTAAAATTTTATTTTCCATTGTATTTTTTTTTTTATTATTTATTTATTTATTTATCTATTTTATTTTTATTAATTTTCAACAGAAATAATAATAATTCAAGGCGATGGTTATAGTAATTATAAATTACTAGTATGATAAAATAAATAAATAAATAATAATAATAATAATAATAATAATTACGATCATATTAATATATATATATATATATATATATATATATATTTATATATATATATATATATATATATATATATATATATCAGAAAGAAACAAATAGAAAGAGCGCTAGAAAAGAAGGAGAAGAACCAAAAAAAGCCTTAAAACAAGAAGGACAAACACTAACGACAGAAAAGAAGAAGAAAACAGAGGGGGGGGGTGGGGAGGAAGAGAAAGACTAGGACGAAAGGGCGGGGATCCAAAATCTATTGACCTTCCAGCCGTCATCCCTATTGAGATTGAAGACCAACCAATCTCAATAGGTATGACGGCTGGAAGATCAGTAGATGTTGGATCCCCGCCCTTTCATCCTAGTCTTTCTCTTCCTCCCCACCCCCCTTTTTTCTTCTTCTTTGTTGTCGTTAGTGTTTGTCCTCCTTGTTTTAAGGGTTTTTTTTTTTTGGTTCTTCTCCTTCTTTTCTAGCACTCTTTCTATTTGCTTCTTTCTGATAATTTTTTTTTAATATAAATATGATCGTAAATATTAGCATTATTATTATTATTATTATTATTATTATTATTTATTTATTTATTTTAATTTTTTTTTAGCATATTAGTAATTTATAATTACTATAACCATCGCCTTAAATTATATTACTTATACATTTATCTAAATAATTTCTGTTGAAAATTAATAAAAATAAAATAGATAAATAAATAATTGAATAATAATAAAAAAAATACAATGGAAAATAAAATTTTAACCTACCAATAAGTAATCACCATATAAAATAATATTATTTCTTTCTTTTCTAGTAATTTAACTAACTAACCTAACTCTTATATATATATATATATATATAGATATATATATATATATATATATATATATTGGTTTTTATTATAACTAATTCCCCTTAATTTATTTTTAGATTTATACCTTTCAACTAACTTTTATTTATTTTCTAATATTAACTTTATATTTGTCTTTATCATAACTAATTCCCCTTGCTTTATTTTTAAATCAAACCATCAACTAATATATATCTATATATATATATATGCAGTAAATATATAAATATAAAAGTTAGTTAGATTAAGGACCTGACTAACTAACTTTTATATTTATATATTTACTATATATATATATATATATATAAGTCAGGTCTTTAATCTAACTAATTCCCATACAAGTCACGATTTTATTAATTAACGTAATCAACATCTATAATCTAACTAACTACATTTAAATGATCATTTTGACTTTTTAACTACTATCCCTAAGTCAAAGTTAGACATTGATCAAGATAGCCGTTGGAGGCTCTACTCAGGCTATTTAACATGCATAGGCTAGATCTGTTTCTTCAACTTGTCTTGACGATGAGCCACACTAGTTGGTTCGAAACGCGTCGACAGATGTCTCTCTTTATGTGATTTATGCCGAAGTTCTACTTATAAATATTATGGATCATAGAAGCCTCAATTCAACAACAGTAGAAGGTATCAATCCCATGCAGGACAAGGGAAAGAGGAATATTGTTGACAACTGAGAGGGAGAAAAATATGCAACATGAAATCAGATGCTATTATCATTAAATCAACTTTGATAGAAGAAGAAAAGAGGAAGCAGAGGATACATAGAGTAGAGTGGAGGAAGAAATAAGAACAGAGGTTGCAGGAAGCAGAACTAAAGTTCCAAGAAAGAGAGTAGAAAATGAAGGAAGAACATGATTTTAGGAGGAAAGAACAAGAAGAGAAATGAAAGAAGGAAGAATAACCTAGGAAAGGAGGAATGACAAAGGAAGCAACACCAATATAGGTTGAAGATAAATAACAAAACCAACTAATAGCTGGGGAGGAAGGTGAATGGATGCAAGATCGGGAGATTCCTCTGGAAATTGAGAACTTGATTGAAGTGACAAACATGGAGATGGAATAGGAGCCACTGAATGAAGATGTTGATCTGATGCCAAGCACGTCATAGGTCATCCCTTAGTCTCCACCATCTCCAGCAACAGAGCCAGCCTTTGGCGAGGAAGGGAGTGTTATTCTGCTTCGTGATGATCTGGTAATGGATGTGTGCAATCTTTCATTTGATGAGTTCCAAAAGAGGATTGTACAAGCATGGAGAAAGAATTTTTGGTATGATCACACATCACCCATATTAATTAGAGAAAGGGGGATAATGTCAGACACCAGGAAGCATTCAAATTCCATTGTTAAAGCCAACTTGTTCTATCCATTTGCAGCAAGGTCAAACATTCCATATTTGATGACCGAGAAGGGGCAGCTGGTATAGGACTTGTAGGCTGCTATGCCAGAGGGAGAACAAATCTATGCAAAAACACAAAATGGAGTTTCTACATATTTTTACTTAGTGGAGATGAGAGAAGTGATACTTGGTGAAGTATCAATACTCAAGGAAACCATGCAAAATCTTTATGACAGGTTTCTCACCATACATAAAAGAATTTTCCGTTTTCATGGCTTATAGAAACAAAGGAAATAATTTGTTAAAACTATAAACAACGTACAAGCTTCCATTTGCTATCTGCAAGAGTGGACAATGCGATACAAGAAACACCTCTTGACTTAGGGAAGAAAATGAAGCCATAGAAAGAGCTGGAGAAACTGAAAGTTCGGATGTTAACTGAGAAAAAAAATCATCTCGCTTCATTTACTAGTAGCATTCAGGCCTCATATGTACAGTTGTTTAGTAGTTTGGCTTTCTTGTTGAGAAAATGCAATATCCCATCAGTTGGTTCCCTCACTAGAGCCAAATCCAGGAACAAAGTCCGGTAGGAGATCGAAGAGTACTTGGAGCAGATGAGATGGATTTCAATCAAGGAGGATTTAGATTTGAACAAATAGAACATGCAGAATTACATTGATGGTCATCTCCAAATCAAAATAATGTTTCTCATGCTTTAGAACGAACTTGAAACTAGTCCCAAGACATTGTACCAGAATTCCATGGAGACTAGAGTCTGCCTACAGCCAGACACCATAATGCAGTTTAGGGACATTATCACACACAATAAAACTTGGAACCAATATGTGACCAAGAAGTAGCAAGTGGAGGCTATCGAGATATATTTCTCTCAAACTAAAGCATCATAGTGTTGTGTCTTGTTAGGCTCTCAAGTTGTCTCTACCCTATTTTGTCTTATATGGGGACAAGTGTAAAATGTAATATTTTTTGTAATTATATGTAAGTGAAATTCCAAGTGCCAATATTGGAATATGAAGAGTCATCATGCAATGTAATGAGTGAATTTTGTAAATAAGTTGAAGAGTGATGAGGGTTGTCCAAATGTCACAAAGGAGAATTGAAGATTCACCCCCTATTGTTATAAATAAAAACTCATAACTCATGTAAAGGGATTTTGTTATGCAACATTTGACTGGGAATTGACTTAGAAGGAGCTTGGTAGTATTTTGAAGAGCCCTAGCTTCTCTGTAGCATAGGATGAGTATACTTCTTTAGAGGAGTAGGAGTTCTTGACTTTAATGTTCCACTATTGGGGCTAGTGGCCCATCAATGGTGTATGTATGAATGGAACTTTCACTTATAATAATAAAATCAAATCCAACATGCTTTAATGCATATTTTTGGAATATAGTATGACTATTGTTATTGTATTTACAATATATGATATTTAAGTTACACTTATGTCGGATGAACTATTTCATTTCATTTGTATGAATCTTGTTGAATGTGTTTTTTTGTATTAATTCATCACTGTAACTTGTGGACTATTCCACATCTTAGCTTGTGATGTCATTATGCTCGTGTGTTCCTTTCTACCTATGTGTTATTACAGTATTCAAAGGTGTGCACTTACTTTTCCCTTAATGTGTTGGAACCTTTAGGCATCACACTTGAATCTCTGTAGGGTCACACACTTTATCTCACCAAAAGTTACCATACTTCACTCTTCATTTTTTGCATTAGTTGCATAACATTACCACCCAATGCTGGGACTCCTACTCCATAAAGTGTGAGACCTAGCTGGTACATGATATCACGCATATCCCCTAAATTTTGGTAGGTCCAGCACCGTCAACGACTCCAAAACAAAAACATCCACCTGAAGTACTTTTTCCATCTACATCATTACTTTCCTAGTTTGAATATGTGAAGCCCAGTAACTAAATCTCATTACCTATGACATATATTAGATAATGATGTATATTCTCATGAAGATATCTCAAAATATGTTTTTCTATTATCCGATGATCATTCCTTTCCTACATCTAAAATTGGCTAAGAGTGTTTACTTTAAAAAATATATTTCGTTGGATGTTTACAAACTATATCAAGGAGAAAATAAATTGTTGATAGGATGTAGGATCAACAAATCTTTAGTCCAAATTCCTTAACTTCTTTAAATTAGTGATCATAGGAGTTTACATTGGTTTACAATACATCTTTCCAAATTTATGCAAAATCTTGATCACATATTTTCCTCTACCAAGATAAATCTCACGAGGTTTCTGCTATACTTTGAGTCTCAAGTAATAGTGCATTATAACAAGATATTTCATTTCAAATTAAGCTACTAATTTCTTCTTGCATTCATGAACATAGATATTTCATTTCCACACCTATTATTCGTAACTCATCTACATAGATCAAAATGTTTACGAGTTCATTATTTAACACCTTGACGTATAGATTAGGATCTGCAAAATATTTCATGAAACCAAGTCTTAATAGATAAGCATCCATTATGGCATACCATGATCTAGGGGATTGTGTCAATCCATATAAAGCCTTCATAAACCTGCAATGTTTTGTTTCCTTTCCATGTGATTTTAATCATTGGGGTTGGTCAATGTAGACTTCTTCATCAATTTTCCCATTTAGAAAGGTTGTCCTAACATCATTTTGATGAATATTCCATCCTACAATAGTTGCAATATAAATGAGAGATCTAATGGTTGTGAGTCTAGTTTTTGGATCAAAAGTTTCTTTACAATCAATTCCTTCCTCTTGAGAGAAACCTCTTCCCACAAAATGTTTGTTGTAGTTTTCAATACTTACATCAACTGCATGCTTGGTTTTTTACACCCACTTGGAAGTTACAATTAATTTTTCTTTGTGTCTAGGAACAATTTCCCAAAACTCATTCTTCATTATAGATAGGCATTCTTCTAAAATTGCATTCTTCCATTCTTGATGTTCGACTTCATTTTCATAAGTGATAGGTCATGCTTCAATAGGGTTAGTCATGTAAGATGCATATCCTGAATATCTCTTGGGCTTATTTCTTTCTTTGAATGTTCCTTTTCCTACTACACATCCTTTGAATTCTTGTAGAGTTGATATTAACTAAGATGGTATTTTTCGAGTTCCTGGAATGATGTTTTGTTGTATGGGTTCACTTGGTTCTTTTGGTTCTTCTTGATGATTGGTTATAGGTTCTAGAAGATTTTCTTGCCTTGAATTCTCTTCATTTGTAAAGGTGGGTTCTTCTTCTTCATAAGACTCAATAGGAATATCCTTGGACTTCTTGTATGAAATTATTTCATTGAATGTATCATCCCTACTTAATTTAGCATGACATTCTTCCTTGATGTAGACTCTATATGATTTAGATGAGGTGTTATATTGAACAAATATTCCTTTCATACCTTTTGGGTCCAATTTCTTCCTCTTATCCTTCGGAATTTGAATGTAAGCATGACATCCTAAAATTCTGAGGTGATCAACATTCCACTTATATATTGTAAATGCTTCTTTCAGGGCCATATGATCAAGAATTATGTGAGGACTTCTATTTTTTATGTAGATTGTTGTGAGATAACATTTTATCCATTATAATCTGGGAAGGTAATGGTCACGTAGCATAGCTCTAACACATTCTTCAATGGATTGATTATTCCTTTCAGCCACACTATTTTGTTGAGGATTGAAGGGAACTATTAGCCCCTCCTTAATTATTGTTTATTTGCAAAAGAACAAAATTTATTTAGAAGTATATTATACACCATTATCATATTTTAGGGTTTCGATCTTCCTTTGTGTCATATTTTCCATTTATTCTTTGAATCCTTGGAGCTTCTTGAATACATCATCTTTATACTTTAGGAGGTAAATTTAGGTATTTTTGGAATGACCATCAATAAATGTTACATAGTAACGATGACCCCTAAGTGATTTCTCTAACATAGGTCTACAAACATTGGGATGAATGAGGTTCAATATATCCTTGGATCTTGTGTCACTGATAGTAAATGGTTTCTTCACATTCTTACCAAGGGTGCACTCATTATAGACTCCTTCATGATCTTCTTTTAATTGGGGTAAACCAATAACCATTTGACTCAATGGCGGAAATATCATGTAGTGGATGTTACCATAGCTTCTATACCATAATTCACACTAGTTGATGTCTTGATTTACTAGAGAATAAGGAGAAGGTCAGGGAAAATTTTAAGAACCCCCCCAAATTTATAAATATAATAAATGGGCGAATCTCCATGGTATATAGGAAAAATGGAAGGCGATTTTATCAATAATATAAAATGTATATATAATTTTTTGGCGAATCTCTCACTAGGCATGGCAAATATTTTACTCAATTATAAAATCTTGTAAGATCTTGGAGAGTCTTTCACTAAATAATAAAACTTTGTAAAGTCCTAGTGAATCTTAGCATAGGCTACATGCTGGTTTAATTCCCCCATTTAAATAGGCACATTCCAGGTGAATACCATGGGTCAATACCATGTGCCATTTTGGTGAATACCATGGGTCAATACCATGTGCCATTTTTATTTTTATTAATTCTAATATTAGGGTTAATAATGGTTTTTTGCATGGTATTAATAACAATCTACTCCACGGTATTTGTCCCATAGTATTTTGGCCATAGGTTTCACCTAAATATAACCCATTTTTTGAGTGTTCGTAAATATAAGGTGACTTATGGAGTAAATATAAAAAAATGTTTTATTTGTTTACCATACCTCTCGTTTATTTATATTTTTATTAATTTACCATACCTTTTTTACAAATATGGTATTTGGCCCATAGGATTCACTTAAATAAAACCTCTTTCTTGAGCCTTCATAAATAGAACGAGGTTTATGGACTAAATATAAAAAGAGGTTTTATTTATTTACGATACGTCTAGTTTATTTATATTTTTATTTATTTACCATACCGTTTGAGTAAGTATAAAAAGACGTTTTATTTATTTACCATACCTCCACTTTACTTATATTTTTATTATAAGGTGACTTATGGAGTAAATATAAAAAATGTTTTATTTATTTACCATACCTCTCATTTATTTATATTTTTATTAATTTACCATACCTCTTTTATAAATATGGTATTTGGCCCATAGGATTCACTTAAATAAAACCTATTCTTGAAAATGGGCGAATGGATTCACTTAAATAAAACCTATTCTTGGAAATGGGCGAATTGAAGGTTGTAAGTCCTAATTTCAACGGCTAAATTTACCTTTTTTACCCTCTCCCTTAAAATAAGGTGGGCTATTTGAGGTGATTTGTAAAAATGTACTATGATACAAAATATTCGCCCACTAAAAATTTAAAACCCCTTAATTTCTCCAAAGGGCGAACATTTGCCCCTAAAATTATCCTTGGAGAAGGTGTTAGAATTCTATACAACCTCCCCTAATCAATCCAAATCTTCCTTTCATTTTCGATACAAGATCCTTTTTCGCAAACAATAGCTTCTCCATAAAAAAATGCCAACCTATCACCTTTATCTTCAAAGAAAGAAATTAAAAGTAACTTCATTTTCAAACCTGGAACATAGAGGATATTGTTGAGATGAATATTCCCATAGGATTCCAACTCCAAGGAGGTAGATCAAATCCATTTGACTGAGTAAATATTCTTGTCTCCAAGTTAAATTGAATGAGAAGAGCTTCCTTTTGATATATTTTTAAGTTGACAATGTTCCCCTATTATATGCCTTGAAGCACCACTGTCGATTACCCATGTTTTATCAAACTCAAATGTACTTGTAAGAATAGAATGAGGACTTCCATGCATGACTTCTTTAGATAGCTTGGAGATGACCTTGATGATGTATCCTTTGATATATTCAAGGAGAATCCTAAGAATATTGATAGCTTCCTCGATATATGATGCAGGAGCATTCAACCCAAGGAAAATCATTGTAAATAGTAGGCATAAGGGTTCGTGTTTTTGGGAAATTAGTTTCCTAAGTCTCAATTTAATTTAATATTTAGGCTTTCAAGTGTGATTTAATTAGATTTTCTATAAAAACATAAATGGGAACATGAGTAGTTCCATGATCCTAGGAGCAAGGGAGTGCTTTTAGGCATAAAAGGGAGAATAGATGTGGACCATTGAGAAAAACAAGGGACTTTTATGTTTTAAAATAGAGAAAAGATGGAATGGATAAAGTCATGCAATATATGTAAATATGCATGCATGCAGCGAGCTTTAGGCTTTTGTTAAAGGATGGGATCAGGTCCTTCATAGTAATCCAATCCAAGTTTCTATATAAACATATGTAAGCCTACAGGCAGAGGACGAGACCGCCAATAGTAGAATCAGCCTCGGCGAGACGAGGAGTATCGAATGTAATCTTTGGGTTTAGTTTAATATATATATAGAGGTATTTCTGAATGTCTCAATAGAGTGTGAATTGTGTGTTTATGATGAATTATGAATTGAACTCGTAGGTTATGTAACAACGGTTTACAGAGAGAGTTTTGTGGAATACACAGAGGGAGAGTGAGAGAGAGGAGGTCGATTCAGAAGAATCGAAATGGACCATTGAGTCTAATTGAAGCAGCAAAGCGAAGCTCTAGAGAGGTAGCAGAGTGAGGATTCAGTAAGGAGTAAGCTTAGAGTGCTTCATCAGTGGAAAGACAGAAGACAAAGCCCTAAATAAAACAAAGAAACCACAAAAAACTCACTAAAACAGCACGAAGAAATTCAAGTGACGCTCAACATCTGTTAGATCTTATATATCAATGGCTTTCATTTAATCACATCGGTAGAAGACCCTTTTAAAGTGATCCGAATGAACCTTGGGAATTGCGAAGAGCGAGCAACAACTAATCGCGGACCATTCGATCGTGGCCAAATCAACGGTAACGATTAAATCACATATCGGCGATCGGAGGTGGCAAGGGTCAATAGTATGAGTGTTGTGATATTGCCGACCGTGATAATCGGTGATCGTCATTGATAATATATTAGCATTAGCAGAGATCGGGATTATAAGCAGACAGACTTGGAAGGAGCAGACCTGAAGGTATTTGAGAATGCAAATACATAACATTTGAAGTCTGGTACATGAGTTGGTGCGGGATTTCCTTTGTATTCCCATATGTTTAATATTTCCGATTGTTTATATGGCGTGACCCTTTTAACGCAAAAGCATGTGTTAAACGATTCGATAGTTGTATCAGAGTCAGAGGAGGGGTGATGGCATATATATGTATGAACCGTTGAACATGCAATGGCTAATTTCAATGAGGTTTTAGCCTCCGGTTCTATGCAGAATCGTATAAAGGAGGAATAAGGCGTATTTGCGTGGAATTCATTTGTGTAAGGATTTCACTGAGAGATTAGTGTCGATAGTGTTTTGTGTGAAACCAAAGCATATGAAAAGTTATATATAGGGACTTTGGTTCTGAATGTTTATTATAGTCCCGACAAAGGGTTACATTGGGGTGATTGGTTCCGATACAAAGGAACGACTATATAAAGGGGCGTTGACCATTTATGGTTTGAAGATTTAACTCCTTCATTGAGTTCAATATCCTGGGACAGTTGTGGATGCATTGTTCAATAAATGCAGACTGTGGGTATGTGCAGGTTAACCCTGGCATCAGTTGGCTAAGTATGGTTTATGTCGGGTGTAGCCCCACACCTTTAGTGGTATCAGAGCAGAAGTTTGAAATCAGAGCAAATTTGTAATCTGTAAGAGGGATCTTTGAAGTTCTAGGAAGACTCTAGCAGTTCCAGTAGAGGACTTGGAAACCAACCACAGGACAATCCATTCAAACTGCAGAAGAATGGGAAAGCAAGATCATGCATAGATCTTGGAGGTAAGACAATGTATTTTATCTCAAATTTAAATTGAAGATTATTGGTTGTAGATGAAGCATCTCATAAAGGAGATCAAGAGAAGTCGTGAGAGAAGAACATATGTGTTATTGAAGACAGAGTAAGGGGAAGACTCTAAAAGAAAAGTGGTAGTGAACCTGAAGAATCTAGTAAGAGATTGAACAAAGAGGACAACTGAAGTCTTCTCAAGAGAGAGTAAGAGATTGGAGAAGCCTAAAAGGAGCAAAGGTGTTGCTCAAGAAGAGGTTCCAGACATAGGACCTACGCTTACCAAAAGACTGAGTGAGGAGAGCTTAGTGAGGTAAGATTACAGCTAGGAGGACTAGCCGTTGCAGAGGCTTGTTGCAAAGGAGCTCATGAAGAAAGAAGAGAAGAGGATGACTACTTATAGTCATAGCAAAGGTTCGGAGAGAAGCCACAATAGAAGATACGAGAAGAATGATGCTAAGGCAAATGTCAAGAAAATGAGTCAAGAAGAAATTGACAAAGAGGTTGCTGAATTAAAAGAACAACTAAATGCATTAACGAGAATGCTTAAGGAAAGCCAGAGACTAGGTCGGGTCTTGAGGAATAAGCCAGTAGAATGGCATGAGATGCAGAGAAGGCTACAACAAAAGAAAGTGAAGTAGTTGAAGGGAAAACTCAAGGAAATTGAGTTAGAAATGGAAGAATCCATTTTTTAACCAGAACAAGGAGAATTTCTGGGAGATAGTGAAGATGAAGACCTGAACACTAAAACTTCAAGTAAGGCCGAAGGGTCACATTGTTTAAAATCTAAAAATTTGTCTATGTTTTCAGGTGAAGGAAAATTGGCTGATATTTTCATGAAGAAGGAAAAAGACCAGCAGAATCGAAATTCTATTTTGGAAGAAGATGAGGTAGATAGATCTCATATACAACTGGTGGAAGATGTCAAGCAACTAAGTGAAGGGCTTGAAGAGATTGAACAAGAGACGCTCGAATATTTTTTGAATCATATGAATGATTTAGAAGAGTAAGGAGATATGATGGTTGAACCATCAAGTGAGACCATAGGGTCTTATATTTTTAAAACTGATAGTTTGTGTATGATGGCAGATATTGCAGGAGAAGAATAGCCATTTTGAGATATCTTCATAGGAGATAAACAGCAAGGGACTGAAAGGAAACTTCAGGAAGATAATATGTTAGCTAAAAACATAGTAAAGGATCATCAATTCACTATGATGATAGGCACAGTAGAGATAGCCATGGGAACTGTTGAGACAGACAATAGGGAAGAAGGACATCTAATGAAGGATGTTAAGAATGAGGAACCCTATACAAATGATTTAACCTTGGGAAAAGGAACACTAACAAAGGAGTGTTTTGAAGAGGATGGACAGTCTTTTGAAGATATCAAAAGTTTGTAGGAGTACTCTAGGAGAACAATGTATGATGGAGAAGACCTCTTGAATGAGGGAAGTAGTGATTTGCTACAGCAGAAAGACCTTGAGATTACAAGGATCAAAGGAAGACAGTGTTTTAATACTGTAACACAGCATTTAACGGATGAATCTAGAAGAAAAGAGAATTTTGATGAAGTGCTTGCAAAGTGTGAAGAGGAAATTAAACTGCTGGAGAAACTGATAAGAGAACCTAAAGGTAGAACAGAAGCTGCAATTATAGTTTCTGAAGAAGAAGATGTGTCTCAGGTAGGCATGGAGACAAGAAGATGTAATATTTTGTTTGCAAGTTCATTAAACAGCATGAATGCATATGAGTATGTGATCAAAGAGATTGAGCAAATATTGTTTGAAGATGGTAAACAGGCAGTAGGAATCAAAAAATTTTAAAGTAAAGATAACCAACAATAGGTTAAAGGAGGAGGAGTTCACTACAGTGGACAAGAGCAGGAAGGCATCATTAGAACAGATGGTGTGGAAGAGAGACTAATGGATAGTCTCATGAATTCTGCTGAGAATTCGAATCAACATACTGATATGATGATAGAGGAAGAGGAAATAGATCAACAAATTGAAATGTTGCCAAAGAAAGAAGAGGCACCAAGGCCTCATGTTTTTAATTTTAACAAGTGTTTTGTGAATGTAGGTTTTGTTGCAAATGCTGGACGAGATTTGGCACAAGTGAACAGCCAAATAAAAGTGAAAGAAGAGAATTTTGTGGAAGAATTCAATCCATGGAATGGATAAATTAATTTTCTAAAAATTCATGATTTAATCATGAGAGAACGTAAGTATGACGGGGAGGCAGTAATTAAAGCAAAAATGGCAACAAGTAAAGCAAGAGAAAGTTAACCAAAGAATGAAGCAAGTAAAAGAAAAGTCAGGATAAAAGACAACAACAGTAACTTGAAACAAAGAGAAGAAGACAGAAGCAAGAAGCAGAAGACAGAATAGCCCAAAGATATGTTGGACATAGAAATTGAAGAAATATGGCAACAGATGATGAAGCAATTCAAATAGAGGAAAATGGTAACATCAACAAGCAAGATCAATTATAAGTTGAACCTGATTGACAAGAAGAAGAAAATGGAGCAAAAGACAGCAGAAGTGTAGCGGTAGCAAAGGAATAAAGCTTCTGGACAGTTATAGAACAAAGTGTGGGATCCAAGAAGACCAAGACCAGAAGACGCATGATCAAGAGATCATGAATATTTTCTTCTTTTGGAGTTTGATGCAGGAGCATTCAGCCCAAGGAAAATCATTGTAAATAGTAGACATAAGGGGTCATTTTTTTGGGAAATTAGTTTCCTAAGTCTCAAGTCAATTTAATATTTAGGCTTTTAAGTGTGATTTAATTAGATGTTCTCAAAACAAATAAATGAGAACATGAGTAGTTCCATGATCCTACGAGCAAGGCAGATCTTTTAGGCATAAAAGGTAGAATATATGTGGACCATTGAGAAAAACAGGGGGCTTTTCTGTTTTAAAATAGAGAAAAGATGGAATGGATAAAGTCTGCCATATATGTACATATGCGTGCATGCAACGAGCTTTAGGCTTTTGTTAAAGGGTGAGATCAGGTCCTTCATAGTAATCCAATCGCAGTTTCTATATAAACATATGTAAACCTACGGGGAGAGGAGGAGGCCACCAATAGTAGAATCAAGTCTGGGTGAGACGAGGAGTCTCGAATGTAGTCTTTGCATTTACATTAACATATATACAGAATTATTTCTGAATGTCTCAATAGATTGGGAATTGCGTGTTTATGATGAATTATGAATTGAACTCGGACAGGGGTATACAGATAGAGTTCTACAGAACACGTAGAGAGAGAGAGAGAGAGAGAGAGAGAGAGAGAGAGAGAGAGAGAGAGAGAGAGGAGATTGATTCAGTAGAATTGAAATGGACCATGGAGTCTAATTGAAGCGGAAAAGCGAAACTTTAGAGAGGTAGCAGAGTGAGGATTCATTAAGGAGTAATCTCAGAGTGCTTGAGTAGTGGAAAGGTGGAAGCCAAAGCCCTGAATAAAAGAAAGAAACCAAAAAAAACTCACTGAAACAATGAGCAAATTCCAAGTAAAAGGAATAAATGGAGGAGTGCAAGTGATTCTCAGCAGCCATCAGATCTTATAGATCAATGATTGTGATTTAATCGCATCAGCGGAAGACCCTTTTAAAGTGATCGGAACGAGCCTTGGAGAATTGCGAAGAGCGAATAACGATTAATTGCAGACCGTTGGATTGTGGCCAGATGAACGGTCATGATTAAATCACATATCAGCGATCAGAGGTGGCAAGGGTCAATAGTATGAGTGTTGTGATATCGTTGACAACAATAATCGGTGATCAACATTGATAATATATCAGCATTGGTAGAGATTAGGATTATAAGCTGACAGACTTGGAACGAGCGAACCGGAAGGTATTTGAAAATGCAAATACATAACATCTGAAGTCTGATAAATGAGATGGCGTGAGATTTCCTTCGTATTCCCATAGGTTTAAAATTTTTGATAGTTTATATGGTGCAACCCTTTTAATGGAAAAGCATGTGTTAAATGATCAGATAGTTATATCAGAGTCGGAGGAGGGGTGATGGCATATATATGTATGAGCCGTTGAGCATGCGAATGCCGATTGCGATGAGGTTTTAGCCTCGGGTTCTGTGTAGAACCGTATAATGGAGGAATAAGCCGTATTTCCATGGAATTCATTTGTGTAAGGATTTCACTAAGAGATTAGCGTTGGTAGTGTTTTCTGTGAAACCAAAGCATATGAAAAGTAATATATAGGGACTGTGGTTCTTAAGGTTTATTATAGTCCTGACAGAGGGTTACAACAGAGTGATTGGTTTCAATACAAAGGAACGGTTGTATAAAGCTTCTTTGACCATTTATGGTCTGAAGATTTAAGTCCTTTGTTGAGTTAAATATCTTGGGACAGTTGTGGATGCATTGTTGAATAAATGAAAACTGTGGGTATGTGTAGGTTGACCTTGGCATTAGTTGGTTAAGTATGGTTTATCCCAGGTGTAGCCCTACACCAATATATATTTCCATTAGAGAGGAAGAGTGAAGACAATTGGTTCAAGAATGAAAAAAAGATGTGATATTCATGCTTCTTTCCTTCACTTTAGCTATGATACCATGTTGAGAAACCAAAAAGTAGGTACATAATGATGATTTATCAGAATTTAATAATCACTTGTGAATATTTTTTGGCTTATTAGTATTATGATATCTTCATCAAGGAATTATCAAAACATAACGATTACAAAAAAATAAAGAACACCGGAAATTAGGTTCCAAGTGAGGGGAAAATTCCACAAGACGAAAAACCAAAAATCATCTTCTGATAGAATTAAATCAAAGTGAGATATCCATGGCCTAAGACCAATACCAAGAGTTCCA
Source organism: Pinus tabuliformis (assembly GCA_031772625.1). Lineage (NCBI taxonomy): Eukaryota > Viridiplantae > Streptophyta > Pinopsida > Pinales > Pinaceae > Pinus > Pinus tabuliformis. The sequence goes on from CM062820.1 coordinate 1,441,916,174, forward strand.
CAAAAACCCAAGTCATCCCTCCTTCAAATATCCTCCAACCAAGTCATAGTCAATGAAAGGAAACACTGGTCAAACCTTGTCAAATATAGTCAAAACACAAATATTCGGACTTGCAATTTTAGACCTATAATTTTCTAGAGTTGCACCATTTCCTTTGCACACGTGAACCGAATCAAGCCAAAATCCACCTACTTCTCTCTCCTTTGACTTTGCTATTATTCTTCTTGTATTGGGCACATAAACTGATGTGTGAGATGAGTGGATCAATGAGGTCGAAGTTTAGTCTACTTACAGTTGTCCGGGAGGTTGAATAGATGCGGGGCTGACTTGGTCTTATGGATGACAAATTGACTTTTGACTCAAATAAAATATTTTTTCTTTTTCTTACAGAGAGTTCAAATGGGACTTTGACACAAATACATTTATTTGACTTATAATAAATTTTATTTTGACTCAATAAATCCTATAATCATGAAGGACATGCTTTAACCAGAATAAAAATAAAAAAGTGAATATAATAAGTACATCAAGGATACATTTTCATTCCATTATGAAGATCAACAATAGTTAAATTCTAAATAAATCTCTCAGTCTCATCCTTGTCTACTAGGTGTCATAGTTAGTATTAGTTTGCTTCATTCAACTTCAGTTAAGTTGAGTTCTAGTTGTGTTTTAATCTACTGTGAATTCCATTTTTTTTGTTGAATGTTCCTTTCTCTCCTATGTAATATATTTATTTGTTACTAATGTGAATAATAGTTCAATCCACTTCCATTTTTTTAGTTCATTCCTATCTATGTTTACGCTTCTTAATCCTTTTCATGGTATCAAAGCTTGAGGTTTCAAATGATTCCTTTAGAGCATAATTTTAAATTTGTGTGCTCACTGAGAAAGCACTGAGAATGATAGCTTGAGGAGGAGAAAAAAATGTTGGCCTAGATAGAGTAGTCGCACATTTTCTAAGAAAACCCATTAGGGGCGAAACTCACTAACTGTCGCACCCTAAAAGAAAAAGAAAGAGTAATGATGTCGTTTTCACTCCTATGCACTAAAATTTTATGAACTATCATCGGTCGCTACAACATTATGAGTGACGACCTCATGGAATAGAGCATGACAATTTTAGTCAAAAAAGTGAGCACATAAATTTTAAATGTGAAAGAACTTTATTAAAACATTGTCAAGGTGTAAATTGGACCTTGTAATTGTCATGGAATTTGCAAGGGTGGTGGATTTCATATTAAAATTCACATTGAAAATTCTTGGAAGATACACCTTATCATAGGTTAAAAGGAAAGGATAACACCTTTTATTAATTTCTAGGGCACTTTTCTTAGTCCTATAAACTGCACGACGTTGTTTTATTCAAGGAAATGTAAAGTAAAAGCTACACACTTTTCACAAGAGAATTTTTATTTCAATCAAAGGTGAATCCATTTAAGATTCTTGGAATTTGTTTTATAAAATCTTCCATACATGGGTATCAAGGCTCTTTCCACCTTGTAAATGATGGTTTTCTGCATTTCTTTTTCACAAAACCAATGTTTCTTGGAAACAATTATGATTTTTTGTCTTTAAAATAATTTTGGGATACAATGAAGAAAGGCTATGTAGAGCCAACCCAAGAATAATTAGAAGCCATGAATAATGCTCAGATTATTGTAGTTGTCAAACATATAAGGAAGGAGCACGGATCCAAGTGTCGGATCTAAAATTCGGTTAATGACTCTACCTTCAAAAAAATAATCAATGCAACAAAGAAAAAGTGGCTTAGGATATTCTCAAACCCGCATATCAGGTTAATGATATAATTAATACTATTAAACAATAGCCATTGATGACTCTGTTTGAAACCTTAAAAAGGGAGAACATTGAGAATTTTGATCAGTTCATGACTAGAGTCATCGTAATCCTCAATTAAATTAGGCTTATTGGTGAAATGGTTATACATTAGAAGATCATTGAAAAAATCCTTCAAATCCTTCCAAAGAAATTAGAAATGGTTGTAACAATGATTCTATCATTGAAAGATCTTACAACATTTTGAGTATATCAGTTTACGAGATCGCATTTGTCACATGATGCAAGACTTAACCTAGAGGAAAGATCTTTGGAGCAAGCTCTCAAGGCACAAGCCTCTCTGACCATAACCAGAAATAAAGGATATAAACGCAAAAGTAAGTGAGGCAAAGGAATACCAATAGAACATCATCACGAAACAAAAGGTTCCACACAAGAACAACCAAGAAATTCGAGACCCTAACAAAACCAAAAATAAAGAAGGAGAAAATTGAGTAACAAACCCAATCTCTAGTGCTATTACTGTAAGAAATTCAAACATTATGATCATAAATGATAAAAGACATAGATATATCAACACAAAGGTAGTTTCCATATCTCAAAAAATAGGGGAGAATCATCTAAAGCAATATTTCTTTCCTGCCATGATTCTGAAGAAAAATATAGCAAGCACCTTTAGTTGCAGGAAAATGGCTAAAAAAACCTTATGACCAGCAACAAAGACCTGATTTCCTACATTGATAGTTCTATCAAAACTGAAATTCCTCTTAGTAATTTTTCTCCTATAAAATCTTAAGGGAAAGATATTGTGCTTGTTCCAACTAAACATAATCAACAAAAAAGTAAGCATGTTGTTTATAACCTTCCACATCTAAAGCAAAATCTCATTAATGTAGGTCAATTTATGGAACATGAATATACTATAATATTTCAAGGGACCATTTGTTATATTTATGCCAAACCTCCCTATAGAGGACTTATAACCATGGTATAAAAGACTAAGAATAGAATGCTCTCCTTCACTCTCAGAAGTACAAATCTATCACAGTTATTTGCAAACAATATTTCAAAGATAGATGAGTCATAGTTATGCCACTCTATGTATGGTAGTATTCCCTTCAAGAGTCTTAGTCTTGCTAAGAAACATTTTATGGTCATAGGTCTTCCTTTTTTCAATGAACAAGATTTCTAATTTGAAATTTGTATTCTTGGAAAGCATACAAGAGACAAATTTCCCACATATTCCATTAGAGAAAAAAAACCCCTAGAACTAGTCCACACAAATATCTATGGACCTATATTGATGGCTATAGCAAGAAAATATGGATTTATTTTCTTAAAAATTTGTTTGATACTTCCTCAAAGTTCAAATAGTTCAAGACAAATGAAGAAACGAAAAGTGGAAAGTTTTCTAAGGAACTCAATTCAGATTGAAGAGGATAATACAATTCCAAAGATTTAACAATATTTTTTCGAACACAAGACATCATTATGCAGACTGAAACTAGATACACTCCACAAGAGGATGGAGTAGTTAAAATAAATAACTAATCAATCATGAATATGGAAATGTGCATGCTTTGCACAAAGGAGTTGTCCAATGAGTATTCGTCTCAAGCCTTCATTACTATAGTATATATTTTCAATATATCTCTCACAATAAGTGTTAAAGATACAATACCTCAAGATGCTTGGGAGTGTAGGAAAGTGAATGTTTCTCACTATTGAATATTTAGTTGTGTAACATTTTTACATGTTCTGGAGAGGATGTGACAAGAAAATGACAATTGAAAAATGCATCTGTGTAGGCCACAGTGAACAATTTAAAGCCTATATACTCTACAATCTACTCACCAAGAAATTTTTGTTAAGTAGAGATGTTAATTTCTTTGAAAACAAATCTTGGTGTGAGAAAATTGATGAACACTTAGATCAATATGGTCATCCAGCAAGGCTTCCAAGATTGCACATACAAGATAAGCCACAACTCTCTGGAAATGGTATTTCTTCCAATATTGAATCATCATCTTCACTAGAAAAACAACAAATCATAAGAATTAGGGATATATGCAGAACATGATTTTGAGAAGAAAAATAATGAATGAATTTAGGCTTTTGTGATCCATATCTAGTTTCAGAGAAATATTTTCCAGTGAAAATCACATAAAGATTCATTTGACGACACGTTTCGAACTAGCCAGTGTGGTTCATTGTCAACCAACCCACTTTGAAAAGGAAATAAAAGAGGAACATTTGGTTGATGTAATGAATCAGGAAATCGATGCCATAAAGAAGAACAAAACTTGGGAATTCGATCTCGCAAAAGGAAAAAATTGCATCAGGGCCAACTAGGTCTACAAGACCAAATTGAATCTAAAAGGAATATTTGAGAAATATAAGGAAGGGTTGGTTGCCAAAGGGTTCTGTAAATAGCTTGGCATTGGCTACGATGAAACCTTTCCTCCAATAGAAGGTTAGATACAGTCGTAACTAATCTTGCCAATGCAACTCAACTTAAATGGGAAATTTTCCAACTAATGTCAAATATGCTTTTTCAAATGGCATACTGGAAGAAGAGGTCTACGTGAATCAACCCCTTGGTTTTGAATTTCTATGACAACAACATAAAGTGTATAATTTGAAGAAATTTGTATATGGAATAAGACAATCTCGCCGAGCATGGTATAGTCTAATTGACTCTTACTTCCTCAATAGTGGATCCATCAGAAGAAACCATCAAAGAACTCTTAATACAAAAAATATTAATGAGGGTAAAATTCTCATTGTTTTCCTTTATGTTCATGATTTGATCTATACAGGTAATCTGATGTTAAAAGAATTTAAAGCTACCATGAAAATATAATTATAAATCACTCATCTTGGCCTTATGAAGTATTTATTGGGAATTGAAATAAGCAATCCATAGATGGCATTTTTGTCTATTAACAAAAGTATGCCACTAATACATAAGTTTAAAATGATAAGTTGCAAACCAACTCACTCCAATTGCTCCAAGCACCAAGTTGAGCAAACAAGATGAAGGACTATCAATTGGTTCTACCTTGTATAAAAGGCTAGTTGGAAATTCTTGTATCCCACTACAATGATATCAACGATATCGGAGATAATGTTTGTAGCTAGTTTTCCTTCTAGATTTATGGAATCACCCAAGAATTCCATGTGGAAAGTTGCAAAAATAACTTTAAGATATATTGCAGGGACACAAAACTATGACTTATTGTACAAGAATTCTGAAGACTTCTTACTCTCAAGAGACACATATCGCGACTATATCGGTAACTTAGATTATCGGAAAAAGCACATTAGGATACACTTTTCATTTGGGAACAAGTAAGTTTGATCTCATGGGCATTGAAAAAACAAACAATTTTTTTAATATTGATGAGTATGTAGCTGCAATTTCCACATATTTTCAAGTTGTATGGTTAAAAAGGCTATTGAATGACCTTTCACATGTTTGAAAGGATCCAACCCCTATTTTTGTGATAACAAATCTGCCATTGCATTGTCCAAATATCATGTGTTTCACAAAAAGTGTGTTTCACAAAAAGAGCAAATATATGCACATATGCATTCACTTCATTCATGAGCTTGTCCATAATGGACATATATTTCTGAATGTTTGTGGATCACGAGATCAACTTGCAGTGTTTTTAACAAAACCCTTGGCAAAAACTATATTTGATTTTTAGAGAGAGCATTAATCTCCCTTTCTCATCCTTATCTGCTAGCTTTCATAGTTAGTTTTAGTTCAGTTAAGTCAACTTCAGCCTAGTTGATTTTTACTCGAGTGCGATTTCAGTGATTTATGGTTGAATGTTCCTTTGTATCCTATGTAATTGATTTAGCTGTTACTCAATAATGTAAAAAGAAGTTCGCTCCATTTCCATTTTTTGAGTTCTTTCTTGTCTATTTTTTTGATTCTCAATCGTTATCAAAATCAGTAGTCTACCTTAAACCGTTATTTTCCTCTGAGTTAGAACATAAAGAGACTTTGAAGTCAGAACAAGCTAGAATGATCAGAGAAAAAATGATCAATGCGATCATGGAACCCACTACATCCACTATAAATCGAATTGGCAAACTCCATACCGAAGGCGCACCAGTGGTAGAATGCACAGTAATATTTCTCATAGTGTTTATCCCCAAAGCTTAATTCCTTGTGACAGGATTTTGATTGCAAAGTGCCGAAGAGAATTGTATTTATAACCAATAATGGTTGCGAGAATGGCAAACATGATAAAAACTCTGATTCCATATGAATATAGAATCATGTTATACGCGCGCACAGTTTTTTATTGGATACGGAACTTTCAAAAAGAACAAATATCGAATGGGCACGAAATATATTCTTCGGATTTGTAGCTTTTACCTGACGTAAACCAGTAAACCAATCAACTGACAACCTGTTATATCTCTCCTATAATGCTGATTTCATGTCTTGAATAGATCCATTATATAATGCTTACTTAATGCCTAAAATTATATCTCTCCTATAATGCTGATTTCATGTCTTGAATAGATCCATTATATAATGCTTACTTAATGCCTAAAATTCCATAGTGCCGATTTCTAATAGTAAATAGATCCATTATATAATGTTTATTTGATGTCTAAAATTCCAGAAGGACGAAGAAAAGAGGTTTAATCTCCTTTCGTCAAGCCTTAACGAATCTATGACACAGCCTACACGTCATAGTTGTGCTCGGTAGCATTGTATTTTCTGAGGTTACCTGTCTTAAGGAAAACCATACATGTTTAATATTATTATATCTTACGATGACGGGATATCTTTACTCGCGGGAGGCTCCATTATTTTAGGACTAGAATATATTGTTAGAATTAATGGAGAAAGTTATAGTTAGTTGTTTAAGGATAGGATTGAGACTCTAAGATTAGATTTCAGATCTACTATCTAGGGAGTGGTTGAAACCACCCTGATAGTGTGAAAGCCTATATGTACTAGGTTGTTCTCCTGATTGAGTATAGTGTGTATTGTAATGTGCTTGGGAGCTCTCCAGGTATCTCACCTAGAGAACCACTTAATTAATAGAACATCAGATTTTATCATGATATCAGAGCTACAGGATGGAGGGAACTGTACGCTGAGTAGAGGATTTGAAAGGCGCGACTAAGCCGAAATCGTCGCAACCGATAAGTGCACAAATGTGTCATTCTCGTGTTGTATAAGAGCACTGATTATAAGAGAGGCGCTACATGAAGGCTGTATTGCAGAGGGATTGTGTTTTCTCTGTTCCCATGCCCACAAAGGCCTCTTTCCCCTGGCGCTCCTATTACTAGTGTAGGAACCCTGTTTTCTTTAATTAATTAGAGGGCACACCCCATCTTGATCTATTGTTGCTATTCCGTTTGGATCCAGGGCTTCTTCTCTGTGATTCCTTACGCTTTCTTTGTTATTGGAGAAGCAAAATCAGTTTATTGCTGAAGCTGCCGACATGGGGAAATATACAACATCGGTGGTTGTAAGGGTTGCATGGTAGCTGCGTGGTGATTGCACAACCCTGTAGCTGTGTGTTTTACTTTGAAAGCCTATGTGAGGTGGATGTGGTAGTTGTGGCATGAGTAGAGGTTGTTGCATGGTATCCTGTGAAGGTCGCACGCAGAAGTACTGAGATCTAATTGCTGTGCATAGTGGGCTGAGAAAAGTCGTGGAGTGCTGCTGCTGATTGGGTTTCCTGTATTGAGCTTTTACCTTCATGGATCTGTCTCTGCTATTGGGTTTATGTTAACTCATTTTTTTATGATGAAATTTATTGCTGCTATGGATCTTGCATGAGTATGATGAATCTTGAATTTTTGTAAAAGCAAATGATCTTCATTCCAACAACGGTTCAGATCGCCCGGTGAGGATTGTCAAGTTATGGTATGGGGTTGGAAAGGCACTGATTCTTCATCATTGAGCTGGTGGACTTGATCTGTGTCCATTGGTAGAACCTGATTTGGATATTGATAATTATCATCCTGCATTCCAAACTGGATATTGTATCCCTAGACGGTATTAACAGATTCAGATTGCCGCTGATCAAACTGCAGCCAACATGAAGGCGAAAATATCCTTGCTCTTGAAATCGTGCGACTGAGTTGAAATCGATGATTCAAGGTTGATCTTGAGCGTTCCATTTTGAGTAAAGCTTTTGCTCCGTTTTAAAGTAATCTACCGTTTTAATATATGTTGAGGTGGCCCCTTGCATAATTAAAGTTTTTTTTCTAAATCTTTAATTAAAAATATGGAGTTTATTTAAATTGAAGAACTCTGCATTATTTGAAGGAATTATTATTTGATATAAGGGGAGCATTTGAATAGAAACGATCCGATATTGCTGCCAGTAGATTTGTTCAGGAAATTTAAATTGTTTGAGTAACCGAGACATTACAGGTTGTGGAGATCTCAAAACCAATTGGGCAAATTTATCTTCTAAGTTATTATAAAATGTGAAAGTTCGTGCTGATTTGAACCCATCTTTAGAAATATGTGCATCAAAATTAGATATTGAGAATATTTCCAGCTTGTGAGAGGTCATTTTGTTGGTTGTTGCTAGAGATGAGGACACTAAGACCTGCGTGGCACATAAGCCACAGTCTACAAGGTTCTACAGTTGAAGAGCTTCCAAAGGGAGAAGTTTCCCATTGCATGGTAACGAGGTTGTTGGAGCTCGTTAGAGGACCATGTGTAGTCGAAAATAAATCTCGAAGCGATATAAGCTAGAATTTAATAACATGTCTATATCTTTAGATATTTTTGGTTCTAATGATGATGATTTTCTCATGTGGGCATTTGAAATTAGCATGGGTAGTATGTTCAATTCAGGAGAAATTTCAGAAAAACAATGTGGCTCTGTTGATGACCACGAGAATCAAGAGGCACATTCTGTTGTGCAAGATCTTGAGATTGAAGACACATGAGATGATCTTGAAAAAGGGTGTAAAGAGGAACAAAGTGTTGAATATCAATTGGACGAGCCACATGAAGCTGATTGCAAAGACGTGGAAGAAGAAGCCAAAGTTGGAGAGAATTTAAATTGTGATAATCTCATTAATATTTCTGTGTGTGTAGATGTTACAACAATGAAAGATGAAGACATCATGGCTGATTTTTAGATGGTTGACACCGAAAATAGTGAGAGGGAAAATTCTCCTATGCAGCCTATCATAATCTTGAGAAGGGTTAGAATAATAATTCAAGCATTCCATCACTGGGGAAGAAATGAGGTGAAGATACATCACTACCTCATGGCAAAGAAAGTGAACATGAAACTTCATCCATAAATGAACAAGTATGGGCTCTGCTGCAAGAAGACAAAAATGAAAGCTCTGTCTTTTAACATTGTAAGCCTAGCTGAGACTCAGACCAGCAGGCATATGTTATTGTTTAGTAGCCTTTCTCCATTAGGGGGGGTGTTAGAATTAATGAAGAAAGTTACAGTTAGTTGTTTAAGGATAGGATTGAGACTTTAAGATTAGGTCTCAGATCCTACTATCTAGGGAGTGGTTGAAACCACCCTGATAGTGTGAAAGCCTATATGTACTAAGTTGTTCTCTTGATTGAATATAATGTGTATTGTGATGTGCTTGGGCACTCTTCAGGTATTTTACCTGGAGAGCCACTTAATTAATAGAACATCATATTTTATCATATATTTGTATGTACATTAATTATTTGTAAATTTGATGAACAATGCATTGTACATAGGTCGTGAAGGTTTACAAGTAAGTTGATTCGTTGAACAATTTAAGTCGTTAATAATTGGTGTAATATTATTTTGAAAAAAAAAAAATAATAACTATTTTAAAATGTAAATTTTTTTTTCTAATTAGTTTTTTTTATGTGATTTTAAATTGAATTATGTGATATAATAATATCTTAAAAACAAAAAGAATAAAAAAAATATTATATTTTTTTTATAATATTATTTTGAAAATTGAAAAATATAAATATTTCAAAATGTAAATTGTTTTTTTCTAATTAGTCTTTTTATGTGATTTTAAATTGAATTATGTGATATAATATATATATATATATATATATATATATATATATATATAATCATGGAATATCATGTGATAGTTGCTCATCATTTTTTATGAAAATATTTGTTTAAATTATTTTGGACAACCTAATATTATGTGATAAAAGAATTCTGATTTTACTACATATTTACAAAAAAATTCAAAATATATTAAAATTTTAACATATTAAAATGTTAATAACTATATACTTTCTATATTTCTATAATTTTAATAAATGAAATTCACTACTATATTGATTTAAAAAAAAATAAAAAATCATATATATATATATGCTTTCAATATAGTTGTCCATTACTCTTTAGATATACTAGTATTTTTATTATTATTATTAATATTTATTTAATAAAAAACATAGTTTAAGATGCTGATGGTTTGCTATACATTGTATCTTTTACCCTATAAGCTTATAATTTTTATATAATAGTTTTCTCATCTCATCATTTTTTTATGGGTGTATTCACATTCTAGGATATATTTGTCATACAACATGGTAAGAGTTTATTGAATACTTCTCGGCTAAATAGATGCTAGTGAAGACTTGCAAATACATTAACCAAAATATACGAAAGACTATCTTTAATATTTCTTTGTATTACGAAATGGAAATTTTATGACTATTTTGTGAGTACGTTCTATAATATGTGAAAAGGGTCCATTAATATGTTTTTATGTCACATTAAGAATATTTCAATTCTTAATTTATTATGGGTTTAGTTAATTTTTCTTGAGTGATAGATTTAGTAGTGAAACTTATTGATATTTTTTTCATATATTATATGTTAATTTTATGTTAATCATGAAAGAAATTATTTGACAATTCACTATTGAATTGTTTTAATAATCATAAACAAAGAGTAATCAAATCTTTGGAGGTAGAAATATTTTCCCAAATTTGGGTTTTAAGAACATTGATATATTTAAAGTTAATATAGATATATTCTCATTTTCATTTTCAGCCATTTTGAATATTGAACAAATTATACAAAGCATCTCCCTTATTTGAGCAACACTATATTCAACGTTTTTTAACAATAAGAAATTTTAAGTTGCAATTTTTTTTCTTTAAGTGACATTCAAATAATTTTTTTTTTTAATAGTTTGTGAAATTTAAGGTTTCAATTCATATAGAGATATGTGGAGAGAGCACAACAATACATAATACAGTGGAAACCAAACTTCTATTGATAAATAAATTAATAATATACTATAAAACATGTACTCGCCAAAATGGCGGTAGTTATTTCTAAAGGTAAAAAAATTGCAGTGACACAACTTGACAAAGGTTTTTCCAACATGTAAGAATAATGACCTTTTAACATAAGGAAAAAACCCTATATATCCCAAACCCTAAGAATATGAAGCAATCGAAGTGATTAGTTGGTATACAAAATTTCTATTGTCGTAAATTTTGCATATAATGTCCTTTTTGGTGTCACAATAGCCCGTTGGATAGAACTATCCTATGATTAAAACTTTTGGCTATGCTTAGAGCATGCCATGGAAATACCTGGTCCCTCTAATTTTCAAAAAGAATCCTTTAGGTCCAAAAAAATAACCCCAAAATTTTGGGACACAAAAAACCATAGAAAAGCTACCAAGAAGATAGAGAATCCTTTGACTAGCAGAAGAGGTGTGCGGTCACAAATATTGACCTAGATTTGTCGTTTCCCCTTAATAACCAATGGTCTCCATGGTGTCAAATTCCCTCATGAGAATGGAAAACAGTTGCTAGATTTGGCATTTGGTGAGCTAACTTTCTTCGGGAAGAAGCTACCCTACCTTAACAAGCCCATAGATTTGTATGTTCCTTGGATGTATATCCTTCATATTGTTCACCATGATCTAATCCACTCTGGCCTATTCAATACAATTAGGATTGAATTATAGAGGTCAATTTCTCAGCTACCTCCAAGGTGTCGAATAGAGGTCGAAAATATGGTCACAACAAATCTAGATTGGATATTCGATGCAGGGCAAGGAAAGAGGGATTGCTCAATTCACAAGCATTTTTTGTTACATTTTTTGTGATTGTTTGAAGTCCATATCAGATTGGTTCAACTTCTTATGGGGGCTTATGAGGTGCAATTTCTGTAAATGCAACAATATCATATCGCCAAACTAAATCTTGTGTGGAACCCAATGTTCGTCATGTTGGTATTTTTACTCGGTACTAGATTTTTGTAGGATATCATAAACTTTTTGCTCAAGGTGTTGGATATTTTCTACTAATTTCTCTACTATATCCACATGATATCTAATTTTCGAAGACCCTACCAGTAAAGATGAAATGGAAATGTTGCATAACTTAGGGCCAATGGTTCGAACCCAACCTCATGTGAAAAGGATTGTTGCTAGTAAAGTTACGGAGGTATCAATTATAGCTATTCTGAAGATATAGAAGGCTTTCATCCCATAAACATGGATTCATGGAGTCGTACATGTGCAAGATATCTACAATCATCTTCTCAACTACTTTTTTTTTGCATCCATTTGGGAATGAAAGGTTGTTGATTTGGTAAACTCAGTATTCATTAGGGATTGTAGGCTAGACCAAAAGGTTTTGAAGAACCTATTATCCCTATCTAAGATAAAGATCTATGCTAGCCCAAGATTAAACAAGACATGCTCAAATAACTGGACTACGATATTGTTCTTGCATGATGCCTTATCATCCTAGAGATCCTAGTGACAACCAGAAACAAATAATTACTAGCATGCCTAGTGGAGGTTGAATGTGAAAAATAGTCAATGGAGAGTAAATCCCAAGGCTTTTAGGGAATAGGTAGAGGAGTGTAAAATTCCTTCATTTTTAAGGGTATTTTAGAAATGGCATAAAAAGTGTATGGTATAATAAATCGGTGGACATTGTATTGAAGGTTTAGTTAGTGAAAATATTTTTGAAGTACTACTATTTTCTTCTCCCCACTTAAGTTGCTTACTGCAAGACTATAATGTGCATCCCAAATCGTCTTGGAATGCTTAGCTGAAGGAACACAAATATGCATCATGTAGCACAAGATAATGTCTTGGAGGTGGAAGTTTAGAATGTGTTTACCTCATATGAGCATCTACTATGTAGCAACAAAGTTAAGTCACTATTGCACAAGTATGAAATCACAAAGGTCCCATTCCCACAAGGGTTATTAATTTTTGTTAGCACAACAACTAAGGGTCGAGTGACGAAGTCTAGAACAAGGTTTTTGTAGACCTTCTTGTACTTTATGTTTAAGTGGGACTTTTGTAGGTATGTGAATCGTTTTTTATTGTGGTCATTTTGGAACATTCTGTGTGCCTAGATGAATTGTGTAGGCCTATTATGAAACTAGGTGATTGTATGCTTCCAAGATATATAATGTTTTCACTCTCAACGTGCCTGCATATTGAAGTACATCTCCTAGGAATAGTTGGGGTATTTATGGATGATTATTAGAGAGAATTTCATTGAGATAGACTACTAGATATCCTTTATGAGTGGGAAATACACCAATAGCATAGATAGAGACATATATCTCAATGTCAAATGTTTTTGTAGGCCTAGCAGGGTAATTGTCGGTGAAGAGAAGAGGAATTACTTTAAACTAGTGAATTCTTTCTATTGTTCTTTAGAATAGGAAAACTTAGAATTATCTCCACCCTTCATCACTTGAATTTCCAAGCGATATGAAATAAACACAGAACAATCCTTCCATAAATATTAGCAATGATCGAGAAGTTCTCGAGCAATGTTACATTCCCTGGGGCTCACTAATCCTGGATGATTTAGATCCTGGTCGGGTTCACAAGAACATTGATTTCGTCCATGATGTATCTGAAATATCTAATTCAATACATAAAATATCAGAATTTATCCACGTTGACATACAACTTTTGTTGTTCAATGGTGCTTTGGATGAGTTAAATGTATTGCAAGTGTTCTTCCGAGGTTGTACTAAAGTGAAAGTGTCATCTAAATATATAATCACAGAAGAGTTTTTGAATAACCCCATGATATTATCCATTATCCTTTTCAGGTTTCTTAGAGAATTATTCGATCCAAAGGGGACAACAAACCACTCAAAAAAATTTAATTATATTTTAAGGTTGTCTTCACATAGGGTATTTTTTAAGTGAGCGCAGTGAGATTAGGATTCTTAATGTTTTATAATGATTCTCATTAAAAATAACAAAAATGTATATTCATTTTTTTATATGGTAGCCGACATACTTTATTTTTGTTTTTAAAAAGCTATCCGAAAACTTAAGGTTAAGTAAAAAAGAAATTACACATCTCCCTCAAATTGAGTTGTAGGATGTACCTTATTGTGAAACACACATGATATTGAAATAAACTAGTTTATATGAATATTCAAATATTTAAGTTAAGTTCTATATTTAAATATTTTTAAAAAATATAAGAATTATACACAGTCTCTCGTTATATATATATATAGAGAGAAAGACACCTCTCCCTAAATTTCATATAATACTATAATATTTATCATGGTCATGATAATATTTAGACAGTGACAATAAATTATTTTAACCACTTTTTCTTCTTACAATATTGTAAGATCAACAATGAACTATGCTATCTCTTAAAGTGAAATTGTGTCTTATAATAATTTTCATCAAAAATAACCAAACATATATATTCATATTTATTTTATATTATATCCAATTTTAATTTTTAATTGAGAAAATACTTTATTTCTACTTTAAAAATAACATGTGTTAATTCCAAATTAAACACATTAAAATTTACACAATTTCTTCATTCAAAAGTGTAAAATATAATAATAAGTGTAAAATATAATAATATAATATTTAGTTTTATTACGACAAAATACAAATAAAAAAAATATAACTAAAAAGAATAATATATATTTTAAAAATGTAATATACATTTTACAAATCAATATAAAAAATATTATAATATTTATTTTATTTTTAAAATGTAACAATGGATTATATTTATTTTATTTATAACTTGATAATAGATAAAATTAATACAATATTTTATACTAAGATTAGAAAATATTAATAAATTTAATATAAATTAAATCAAAAAACATTTATACGTTAATAAAAATATATATTTTTTATTTTTTTTAATTAACTATAATATCAACCATGAAAATTAATATAAGTTAATAAATTACATCCACATAAGTCTATTTTAACTTTATTTGTTAAAGTATTAAAAAAAACACCCGAATTAATTTTAAAAGTGAAATATATTATTTTTCACAACAATTGAGATGGTAGTATTCATCACACTTATACATCAGATATATCTCTACCCAATATAATATAATAAGATACAAAATTATTAATATAATATTAGAAAAGGGAACCTAGATTAAACAATTTCTTTTTAAACATAAAGGAAAATATAAAAATAAAATTATATGTATAATATTTTTAATAATTATGTAAATATGATTATTGAGCTTTGAATATATGATGTTTGGGTTTATTGTTAAAATAATGTTTGATGTTAAAGTTAGTTAATTAAAAAGAACATTCTTGTAAATATGTCAATGGAGCCTATGGAGCCTAACCATAGTGGTTGTGGGATGGAGTGTTATCAGTTTTGAATCATGACTATATTGTTAGCACAATTTATTTCATGCCTATATATGTTTCCTTAATGCTCTACTAGAGAGTTTGCATGTGGCTAAGCTGAGGTGACACCATTAACCATGGTGTGCTTCTATGAGTTCTGCCAATCATACTTAGTTCTAGATACTATGTTATACATGATTGTTATGTGTAGGTTGTGGTAAAGGTTAGAATAGAAGACCATTTGTGGAATGATGGCTCGAGAGATGGTGAGCATGATGGTTGAATATATCACTATCTATTCATTGTAAATCGAATATGTGATGAACTCTTTCCATGGCTACCTAATGGATTATTTGAGTCATTCTTCTATCGTACTCTAGTATGTTGTTTCTATTTTAAATCAATGCAATGGATCCTTCATCTTTCTGTCTAATTGTGCTTTTTGGCCTTGCAAGTCACTATGGCTCCACATTCTTGACACCATCGAAACACTCCAATTCATTAGACCAAGGTGTAGCTCACAACGCATAATGGTGGGAATCCCTTTCATCACTCCTTTCTACCCACAATCAAACATCTCCTTCAAACATTAAGTGACAAGATTATGAAGGAAAGAGCATGTCACTCTGATGAGAAATTGAAATTCATGATTAAGCATCTCATTCCAGGCACACACACCAGTAGAACCTAGGACCCCCCAATACACTCAAACTTTTGTAGTGTGTGCTCTTCTCACTAAAGATGTAGACAAATTTTAGCTTAGAAAAGGTCTTGACAATTTGGAAAACTGTAATTCCCCACAAGTTACTCTTTTCACTTGGTTGGAAAAAAACATCATGTTGTCCCTCATATTTGAAGCTACTCTATTCTTCAATGATAACCCCATCGATCTCGATAAACCCTTTCTCAAATTACATGATCTCTTGTTATGAATATTCTGTTAACTTTTTGTTTGTTTAAAACTGAGTCAAGTTCACTCTAGTTTCAATATGATAAATGAACCTAAAAAATATTCTGAATACACTCTTGATAATAATAACTAGTTTATGCACACTATATAATACAAAATGTTTTGTCCCTCTCTTATCTAAATACCTACTTAAATTGAACGCCAAAAAAAGCCAAAAAAAATATCTTCATTACTTTTATAGTGCTACAAAATTCTCTTGAACTCCCTTACTCTTGCTTTAAATTTCTATGTATATGAAACAATATTTATGACATGTTTTAATATACATTATTTTAATGTATGAAAACCAATATTTAAAAAGCACTAAAATTAAAATAACTCGCAAGTGTTCTTAGTTTAGTTTTTTAACCCATGTTAATGTTCTATGGGTGGCCTGAATTTGAACTTACGGCATAACAGATTTCTTTCACACAGATACCCTCTTTCCATGCGTTTTCACAGAGAACATTTTAGAATTAATAGTTCATAACCTCTTTCGATATGTTTTAGCCATTAATATATTTTGAATGCAAGGATGCTTAAGCCACTACGTAACTTTAACATTCCACAATTTATGGCGGGATGGGAAGCAAAAAAAAACACTTTAATTTGGAGGACAGAAGAAAGGATCTTCGAGCGTTGTTAGATATTTGCGAATATAGTAATCCAAAAGAAGACTTGAGGTGAGATGAATCGCCTCACACATCTTTTCATTTCTTAAAAAGATCTATAATGCTATTTCATTTTTTATTATGTTTAAATAATGGCATACAGCGACGACCATAAAAAACAAATGCAGAATTAATAATAACTTGTCATTTTATAAACTCACGTCTATAAATGGATGTCATCTGAGTGAAAAGACATTTATTTTGGAGGCAATTCTTTGAGCCAGTGTGCAGCCATTATTTCAGAGATTTTAATATAATAATCATGTGGGTCTCCCCCCATTCCGTTCGAGGGATAAAGAACCCTTGACAACTACAGCTTATGCTAGTTGTTCAGTGTTCGTTGTAAATGGACCTAAACTGTATTAATGTATTGAAACATTGGTTTAGATGGTTTTACTTAGAAACCAAGGCAAATGAAAAATCCTAAAAAATATGCAACACTCTCTAACGATGCCTCAGTACTACCTTGGAAATTGCGAAACCGAGGCGATTGAATTATGAAAAAAATGCCCTGCGCAGTTCCAGAAGAGCATTAGCATTATGTTGTTAATAATGAGAATATAAAATATTTTTTTTTGAGGTCTAGACTATTGTTAACGTATTTATTGCGCAGGGCTTATTGGTTCAAAACAGATAGTGATCAACACAATTGGGAAAATTAAAAACACCTATTAGTCATAAATGCAGTTGCCAGAATCTAGAAATATAACTATAAAGGAACTCAATGGAAAATATCCAATTGGTCTATTTGATGGGAAAGTCAACGAAGGAGCTGTGGCTGCTGAGTAGTCATCATTCCGGAAGTGGGAGACTATATCATTTCTGGGGAAGGGAGGACAACGCACTAACATCAGAACAGAGATTATAGCCTTTTCACTTTCCAAAATAAAATAATTAAGAAAGGAACAAATTTACAGTCATGGAGATGATAGACTGGGTCAGGGATCAGTCCTCTTTCAACGCTCCTATCCTATCCAATTGGATGGGGCGTATTAAGAGACAACCTAACAACTTTCAGAACATAACATACAGGCACATCTACACAGAGCAGAATCAAGTGGCAGACCTCTCAAAGAGGGGTATTCACTTCGATCCAGGTAAATTTTCTTTTTCAGCTTACTCACATGGCTAGTTCTTGAACTATGGGTCTTTCTCTTCTTTATAGTTCACATATGGCTAGTTCTTGAACTATGGGTCTTTCTCAACTTTATAGTGCACATGCTTTATGAGCACAACATTTTCCGAAAATTTTAATGGTCTTACACTTCACAGTATGATGTGTAACTTTGTATTAAAGTTGAAATTTTTTTCATGTAAAGCAAATAAAATATTTTAAAAATCTAAAAATTAAATAAAAATTAATACAATATATTTAAGTAAAAAAATTGGATATTTCTGCGCTCATATTAAAGTAGTATTTAAAATAGATTTATGTTGGTTGTAATTTTTTACTCTGCCAGAATATTGCGAAATTATTATTAGTAGACTTTTTTATAGCTCCCTCAAACCAATATAATTGTATAACAGAAGAACAAAAATGGAAAGACAGCGAAAAAAAATGAAAACCTGTAGAATGTAAAAAAGCTCTGAGAATGTACTCGTTAAAAACATCAATCTAGAATGAGAAAATTGAAACATTTTACATGCATAGGATTTTCACCAGTAATGAATGAATGAGATGGAAACTAAATCCTAACTTCCATTATCTACTATGTACGGCTAAATCTTAGTTGTGTCCGTTTTAGTTTGTATGCTCCAAAAATTGGGAGAAAGGCGTCACACTATTCGGGATCTTAGAAGATGTCGCGCGGATAAGAAATAACGCCTTGAATGAGGAAGATGCCAAATGATGAGATAGATGAAGTCAAACAAATTTCAATTATAATATTAGAGACTTCCAAATACACACTGCAAAAAAATTCTCCTCTTCTGTAAAACTAAATCCTATGAAACCACTTTGAATGCGCTGCAAGCTCTGACATTTATTTTGCAGATGTAGAGGTTGGGTTACCGATAAACGTTGGAGTGTCATCACCGGCCATTATCACAACTACTTTCACCCGCTTATCATCTGAACAAGGCGACATGTTATTCGCCAAAGTCTCATCCTTTTCAGCAGACCCAACACTTAAATCGCTAATCTGCCTTGAACTGTTATTTTCTTCTGGGTTAGAATCAGGAGAAACTTTCAGGTAGGAGCAAGCCAGAACGATCAGAGCAAAAACTATCACTGCGATCATGGAACCAACTCCACCCAGTAGAAATGGAATGGGCGAACTCCATACCGAAGGCGCACCAGTGCTAGAAGGCGCTGTAATATTTCTCATAGTGTTATATCCCCCACAGCTTAATTCCTTGTCAGAGGAATTTGATAGTGGGTACTCTGGATAGCCATTCCAAAGTGCCGGAGGGATCTATATTTATAACCATATTGGCCAGTACCCATTATTGGTTGTACATGGCAACAATGAGGAAAACATTGATGTCATACGAAAAT
Organism: Pinus tabuliformis; assembly: GCA_031772625.1. Classification (NCBI taxonomy): domain Eukaryota; kingdom Viridiplantae; phylum Streptophyta; class Pinopsida; order Pinales; family Pinaceae; genus Pinus; species Pinus tabuliformis. The sequence continues at coordinate 1,441,935,705 of CM062820.1, forward strand.
AAAATTATATTAGAGGGGCATACAATTTTCCATGGGTTACTACTTTCTAAATAACTAATTATCGAATGGGTACACAATATATTCTTGAGATTTGCAACTTTTGGCTGACAGAAACCCGTAGACCAATCTAATATGTTCTTACAGTGTGCAGCTGATTAAATTACTTCATATCCTGTGACATCCACTATATAATGCTGATTTTATCTCTTAATTAAATCCATTATATAATTTTTCTTTCCTATCTAACATTATAAAGATAAAGAGATTTAATCTCCACTCGAAGAAACATTTTCGTCGTGTCTTCCGAATCTATGGCAGTGGGCATAAGTCACTGTTCTTCTGGGCATCATGGTATTTTGTCTGGTTGGCTGCTTAAAAGCAACCGTGGTTGTTTAAAATTTTATATCTTACGAGGATAGGCTGTTTGTATTGGTGTGGGGCCTCCAATATTTTTAATTGTATATCTTATGTGGATAGGCTATCTTTATTGGCGCGGGCTGTCCGTATTGGCATGGACTCTCCAATATTCTAGAAATGGAATATATTGTTGTATACACTATTTTTTTGATACATTGAACATACAAACCCTGCAAAAAAAAAAAAATTGATACATTGAACCAGGTAATTTTTTTCACATAGCAAAGCAGAGATCATAGATATGTAGGGAGATTTGATTATGACACTAGTAGTTGAGAATAATTAATATTATTTTGTTATTAATGGAGAAAATAGTTACGTTGTTGTAACTTTCTCCCTAGTTTAGGATTAGTTCCTATAATTATGGGGTTTGGGTGCAACTTCCTATTTCCTAGTATTGTATTTATTGATGTAATCTTTGATTGATTGTGGAATAGAATGGACGAGAGTGATCTCTCAAGTTTTGTGAGTGTAGTCTCCAGGTGCAGGCCATACCTGAGAGCTACAACTCTTTCTTTTCAATTATGTTCACATTTTATCTTGGTATCAGAGCTTAGATTGAGTGAGCCTGATCTTTTGTCACCTGTGAGGCTGAAGTGCCTGTAGTAGCTAGCTTGCCTGTGTGGCTGGAATAGCCTGTGTGGCTTAACATGCCTTTGTGGCTGTGTGTACACGAGAGCTCTTTGCTCGATTGAGCAGGTGGATTGCAGAACACCTGGCTCGGACTCGAAAATTTTGGCGCGGATTTTTCACGGATTAGCGCGGATTTTGCGTTGACAGTCGTGCCAATAGAGGAATTAGCGCGGTTATTGAGGAATAAACTGCGCCAGAGCGCCAAAAAGCCCAATTACCGCGGGATTTTACCTGGAAAGTCGCGCCAAATAAAACAAGAAAACAAGGCCAAAGTCCTGTTGAAGATGTCTGTGAAAGACAATGTCATTGCACACATCAGAGACTGTAAAACGTCCGCAGAGATTTGGACGAAAATCAAGAATCTGTATGAAACCCAGAATACAAACAGAGTTTTGGGTCTGAAAAGCAAGCTATTTTCAATGATGATGGACGAAAGGGAGTCTGCTACTACATTTGTCGCGCGAATTAAGGATGTTAAAGACGGATTGGTGGCCATTGGAGTGGCGGTGGCTGATGAAGATATTGTTGCAATCACAATGAATGGGATGCGTGATGATTTCCAAACCTTCATCACTGGAGTCTCGGCAAGGGATAAAACGCCCACTTTTGATGATCTCACTGCGATCTTGCAGCAAGAGGAAGAGCGACGGCAGAATCTGAATCTGAACCCCCAAAGTGACGATCTTGCACTGGTGGCAAAACGACGACTATCTAAAGGGAAGCAGTCACAGCAGCAATCAGTCCAGAAAGGAGGAACAACACATAAAAATCATTGTCATAAAGGTATGCTTCCAAATCATTCTGAAAAGAAATGTTTTTATTGTGGAAAGAAGGGTCATATACAGAGAGATTGTTATCATAAGCGGCAGGCCAATGAGGCAAGGAGGAGACAGGTAAATCCAAAACACAGAGGATATTTTGTTGAAGAAGAAGACTTCAGTCATGAATTTCGACTGTTCACAGTCGACTGTGCCCTTTCTGCATCAAATGAAGATGACATCTGGTATGTCGATTCCGGAGCATCCTCTCACATGACAGGTAATAAAGAATTTTTCGACAGTCTTGAAGAAATTATAAATGGATCAAAAATATATCTAGGGGATGATAATGGATATCAGATTAAAGGTCATGGGGTGATTTCAGTTAAGTTACCAAATGGAAAAATTAGTCACCTTTCAAATGTTTTATATGTACCTGGAATAAAGAAAAACCTGATATCTGTATCCATGATGGCTGACCAAGATATGAATGTCGAATTCTTCAAGACTCACTGTGTGATAAAGGATTGCAGGAATGAAATTGTTGCAACAAGCATGCAAGTTGGAAGCCTATACAGATTGGATGCAAAAAGTATATCAAAGCAAGCCATGGTTGCAGGAGAGTCGACAGCTGAACAACTCTGGCATCAGAGGTTTGGTCATCTGAATCTGCAGGATCTCATGTTGTTACAGAAGAAAGGTATGGTCGAAGGTCTCCCCATCTTTCGTAACATTCAGTTAAACTGTGATGGTTGTGCCTTAGGAAAGATGCACAGAGAACAGTTCCCTGTGCATGATAGGAGGAGGCAAACAAAAATCTTAGAGCTAGTGCACACTGATGTATGTGGTCCCATGCAAACAAGGTTGCTAGGGGGAGCATACTATTTTTTGTTGTTTACTGATGACTGCACTAGGTATTCATGGATTTATTTTCTAAACAAGAAAAGTCAGACTTTCCAATGTTTTACAGATTTCAAAACCCTGGTGGAAAGACAGTGTGGAAAAAGTATTAAAATTCTCCGATCTGATCAAGGAGGAGAATACAAATCAAAGGAATTCATAAAATACTGCAAATCTCACGGGATTGTTCAGCAGTACACAATGCCGCACACACCACAGCAAAACGGAGTTGCAAAGCGTAAAAACAGAACCCTGGTAGAGTGCGCAAGGAGCATGCTGCAAGGTAAAGGTCTATCTAATAGTTTTTGGGCAGAAGCGATAAATACTGCTGTATATTTGAAAAATAGAAGTCCTACCAGGTTTCTTGGCTTCAAAACCCCTTTTGAAGCCTTATATGGATTTAAACCAGCAGTAAACCACTTCAGAGTCTTTGGGTCAAAAGCATTTGCACATGTACCCAAAGCTGATAGAAAGAAACTAGACCCTAAGGCAGTCAAATGCATCTTTGTTGGTTATGGCACAGAGTTTAAAGCATACAAACTGTTCAATCCTGAGTCTCGTAAGACATTTGCAAGTAGAGATGTAGTCTTTCATGAACAGGTAAAGGGAAGGAAAGCTGATGTTGGAGATGATTGGCACATTCCATTGCTGTTGGAGGAAAGCAGCGAGGATGAAAGGGAGCAGGAACAGGAGCAGAAAGAAGAGATTGAAGAAGAACAACAAGAAGGTGAAAGAGCAGGCCCAGTTATTGCAGAAGAAAACAAATTTGAGGTAAGTCCCCTACCAAGAAGGTCAGGTAGGAAGACTCAATTACCATTGAAGTTGAGAAACTATGCGTTGATGTCAAAGATTTTGAACATTATAGAGCCCTCTAATTATAAAGAAGCTAGTCAATTTGAGGAATGGAGAGCTGCAATGAATGAGGAGATGGAATCAATTCTTAGAAATAATACTTGGGAATTAGTAGAGCTGCCTAAAAATAAAACACCTATAGGAAGCAAGTGGCTGTTTAAACCAAAAATGAATGCAGACGAAAGTATAGATAAGTTAAAAGCAAGGTTGGTTGCAAAAGGATATTCACAGCAGGAAGGTATAGATTTTGATGATACTTTTGCACCTGTAGCAAAGCTAAATACAATTAGAATTCTTATTGCTTTAGCTACTAAATGTAATTGGGAATTACACCAACTTGATGTTAAATCTGCATTTTTAAATGGTGATTTAAAAAAAGAAATTTACTTAGTACAGCCAGAAGGATATGTAAAGCAGGGGCAAGAAAATCTTGTTTGCAGATTGAAAAAGGCTTTATATGGTTTAAAGCAAGCACCCAGGTCTTGGTATGAAAAGGTTGATTCTTTCTTTATAGATTTTGCTTTCCATAGAAGCTTAAATGACCCAAATTTGTATACCAAGTACAATAATCAGGGGCAGATTATTTTGATTTCTCTATATGTGGATGATATGATTCTAACAGGAAATGCAGATGACTTAATCAGAGGAATCAAAAGGCTCATGGCACAAGTTTTTGAGATGAAAAATCTCGGAAGCCTTCACTATTGTCTGGGATTAGAAGTATTCAGAGATATTGGGCAAACTTTTCTTACCCAAGGGAAGTATGCTAGAAATCTGTTGGAAAACTTTGGTATGGATCAGTGTAGAACAACAGCAACACCTTTGCAGCAAAATTTGAAATTGAGCAATGACAATGGCACTAAGGAGGTAGATGCCACAATGTACAGACACCTGGTTGGCAGCCTTATATATCTTACAACAACCAGACCCGACTTGGCATACTCAGTTAGTGTATTAAGCCAATTCATGTCAAAACCGCGTGAAAGTCACTCGACAGCAGCAAAAAGCGTGTTGAGGAATCTTTGTGGTACTGTTCATTTTGGCATTTTATACACTGATGTATCTGATGTTACTCTAGCAGGTTTTTCAGACTCAGACTGGGCAGGTAAACTGGATGATCGGAGGTCCATCACAGGTTATGCATTTAACATAGGTTCCGGGGTAATTGCATGGAGCAGCAAGAAACAAAGTACTGTAGCTTTGTCGTCATGTGAAGCTGAATATCAAGCATTGTGTGCAGCAACATGTGAAGCAATCTGGTTGAGGAAACTTCTTAATGATGCAGGAAAAGAACAGAAGCAACCCACTTCTATCAAAAGCGACAAGCAGAGCACTATCAAATTAGCATACAATCCAGTGTTTCATAAAAACACCAAACACATAGACACGCAGTTTCACTTTGTTAGAGAAAAAATACAGTCAAAAGAAATTGCTGTCGAATATTGTAAAACTTGTGACAATGTGGCTGATATTTTTACAAAGCCTCTTGCATGAGTGAAATTTGAATTGTTTAGAAAGATGCTAGGAGTCCAGGAGAACCCTTTCTCCATTAAGGGGGGGAGTTGAGAATAATTAATATTATTTTGTTATTAATGGAGAAAATAGTTACGTTGTTGTAACTTTCTCCCTAGTTTAGGATTAGTTCCTATAATTATGGGGTTTGGGTGCAACTTCCTATATCCTAGTATTGTATTTATTGATGTAATCGTTGATTGATTGTGGAATAGAGTGGATGAGAGTGATCTCTCAAGTTTTCTGAGTGTAGTCTCCAGGTGCATGCCACACCTGAGAGCTACAACTCTTTCTTTTCAATTCTGTTCACATTTTATCTCTAGTAAGTACCTTTCGTATCAGAGAAATTTCGAACATATTTATAGGGAGCAGAAGGCAACATATTTATTATCCAAGAGAGTAATTGACAAAGATTTAAGTAGGTTTTTCTTTTCTGCACATGAACATAGAGTCATGATAAATGATGGCAGCATTAATTTCTCAGAGTTTTCATGGCTTGATCGACTGCTACATATTTTTAGACAAAATGTAAAGAAAAATCAGAGAATTGACAGTAGATCTGGAGAAGGTGATCCCTCATGTTTTGTTTTTGGTTGAAAATATAGTTTTTTTCATTGACTATAAATGTAAGAATCATACGAGGAATAGTAAAATCAAACTGTACAAATGTTGTAAGGATGTTTATCCAAGAATTATAGGATTTTTAAAGAATGACGGGAATACTATGCACATATGTACTATGTGATTTTTATTAATATAAACCATAAACCTTTTTTTTCCATTTAAAAACATTAAACGTGTAATCCCTGGAAAAATGGATCAGATTTTACTATTCCTCGTATGATTCTTTTTTTCATTCTTACTGAAAAAAAAATCATACGAGGAATAGTAAAATCAAACTGGACAAATGTTGTAAGGATGTTTATCCAAGAATTATAGGATTTTTAAAGAAAGACTGGAATACTATGCACATATGTACTATCTGATTTTTATTAATATAAACCATAAACTTTTTTTTCCACTAAAAAACATTAAACGTGCAATCCCTGGCAAAATGGATCAGATTTTCTTCTATATAACAATATGCACGAGTTGTTAGGGCAGTATTTTAATTGGTTTTTATTTCACTTTTTTGGGAAATTTTTTATTTTAACTTATTCAATTTAAAAATGGCTAATATTTTTTAATATATTTCTACTATCAATGACCTAATATTTCCATTTCACCCCCATTACAAATTCCACAAGAATCCCCAAAATGGCATCCTCGCGTAACATATTTGTTCTCTATTACGTCTCCCGCTGAGTATAGCATATTTGTTTCGTATTTACAATCTTATATATACACCCACACTGAGTTTAGCCATTGGATTGTGTACAACATCCCAAAATGTTTATTCGATACTTTAGTAATATTTAGACATGGATTAGTTACTGACATCCTTGAATTGAATGAACTATTGTGCACAAGAACGAAATTTGTAATATTTTTGTCATTAGCTTCTCATGCTATGAACAGCTCGTCATCAACCTTCTATGATAAAGATTGAATAATAGAAGTAAGAAAGTCGTTGAATTTGTTGAACCATGTATAACAAAATGTTGGCGTTAACTTGTTAGATTGCTAATTTTTGGATTAACATTGGGTTAGTTTGGGTAGTTATTGGAGTCCAAGAACTCTTGGGAACTAATTCAACTATTTCCTATATGTATTTATATGTACAACATGTACATAATTCTTTGAAATCATTTAATATACAGATTATTTGGTTTGTGGTCCTCTGTGTTTTACAGTAGTATGTGTTTATATGTACAACATGTACATAATTCTTTGAAATCATTTAATATACAATTTATTTGGTTTTTGGTCTTGTGTGTCTTACAGTGGTATTGGAGTGGGTAATTTATCCACTTGTTGATTGAGTTGAGCCACTAGTTTTGTGGCCTTCTTGTGTGATCCAATTCATGCTTGTTTTCGTTGTTGTTTTGTCGTGTAGTGGACGGAGCAACGCAGTAAAAGGATTCAATGTCATTGATTTAACTTTGGATGAATTGAGAGTTCAATTCTCAGGATGAATTGATGTTGTGCATAATTGTGTAATGTAGCTAGAAGCGAAGAGGCCTGTGAGAATTTCTCATCGGAAATGAGGATGGAGGGACCTGGAGTCTGCGTGCTGTGTGTCATTTTCATTTCCAGAGTAAAAGTAAAAAACAACGACTTGAAATATTGAGTCTTTGAAAATCAAGGTCAGGGCACCCTCCTCATGTATTTTCCTGCAAAATCTCTGTTGAAACAAATTTTGAGGTTTGAAGTTCTAGACGAGTGTTAATTGTTTTAAATTTTTTTATGGTAACTTCTACTCCCATCTCAACCTTTGTAGAGAAAATATTTATGACTGTAGAAGAAACCTGATTTCTTGGGCGTTGTAACCTTCCTAGTTATTTCTTTCATGAAAATTATGAACTCCTTCCAAGTGTTGTTGAGTACATTAAAGAATAGCTCCATTTTCATTACTACGTAGATCTAGAGATAAAAATGCATATTTACCTGTCTTCACGACTTCATTCAGTCGAGTCAGATTCTTTTGTATATCGAATGCATTCGACACCATTGACTGTAACTTGGCATGTTGTTGTTCGATCGATCATGTAGGGACTAAATGTGTGTTGAAAGACCATGCTGATTTCATAGATGATTCTTTTTAATAATTAAAAAAAAGCATATGCAATATGTTCTGACAAGCAATCAAGAAGCCAATATTTTTTGTTGTTTTATTTATGCATGTTTGTTAAGATCAATGAAAAAAGAATTTTTTTGTGAAGAGTTATGATATTCTTTAAAAAAAAAAAAATTGGAAATGCACCGATTGTTGAAATACTAATTTCAACTGCAGCACCAGTTAAACAACGATCGGAAATATTTTTGAAAAACCGCCAAATTTCCATGCACTACCTTTTACCAAATGCTGGTATTTCTTCGAGGGCAGCGAGCACATCCATCAGCGGACACGTGTTTGAGCATTTTTGCCAAAACTACTTTCCCCGGCACGTAAAGCTCAAAAGAAAGGGCCGTGGGATATTGATTGACAGTCATTCGATTGATAGCAAGGTTTGATGTACAGGCCTGGACCAGGAGCCATTTATTACTTGATGTGAAGTGAAATTTTCATTGACAGCCTTCATTTATCAGTGAAATAATTAATGAAATTTACTACGGCCGTATAATATAGGTAAAGTTTCTAGTTTTATTTTTTTTAATTCAGGGGAGTATGGCACAAGTAAAAAAACGTAATGTCATGTTTTTTTTTAGTTGTTGAAACAAAGTAATGTAATCCGCAGCAGCGCAAAAGTAATAAGAAGAAAAAATTTTACGCAGCAGTGAATTTTTTTTAAGCAGAGACAAAGTTTTTTTTTGGAATGCACAGCAGTGTAGAGACTACCATGTAGCATTTTTTTCTGTCTGAGTATCTACAGAGCAGGACGTTTGTTTTTGGTCTACCGCTTCCATGAGCTCAACTAAGCTCCATTATCAATCTACCCACGAAAAAATTTAACAGCTCTCTTCTGGACTTGATTAAGGATTTGGGCTTCATTTGTTGGTCAAAAGTTTTTTCCAGTTTTATTTAGAAGAATCCCTCTGTGAGAGGAATAATTTTGTAACAATAGTCTTATTAATGAATGCAAAGTTTTTTTTTTGTGTGTGAAAAACTCTATCCCCTGTGTTAAGAAACATAGCATTATTCTCTGTTCAGTCATTTTTGTTTGGAATTATCAAAAATTTCCAACATGGTATCAGAGCTTGTCCAGGCTCTTTGAAGGTGTCAAAGAAGCTGAAGGAAGGATTTCTTGTTGCAGCGACTTCTTCAGCAGATTGAAGACTTAGTCAAGAAAGAATCCAAGGTATTACTCAAGTTAGTTTTTGTGTTATTGTTGAAGACAGTCAGTGATTTTAAATACACAGTCAAGTATTTTGAAGCATAGTTAAGAGTGCAAGAATGGCTCGAGCCAGCACTAGCATGGGTATCTATAATACTCAGCTCCCACAATTTAATGGGAAACACTATGACTATTGGGCAATAACTATGAGAGCTTTGCTTGCTTCCCAAGACTTATGGGAATTTGTTGAGGATGGTTTTGAAGAACCAGTAAATGAAAATGAGTTTAATAATTTAACTCAGGCAGAGGAAGATTGTTGAAGAGCAATAAGAAGAAGGATTCTAAAGCCCTCTACTTTTTGTATCAAGAAGTGCATGAGAGTGTGTTTCCAAGGATAGTAGCAGCCAAGAGATCCAAAGAAGCATGGGAAACTCTCAAGATATTCTAGGAAGGCATGGTGAGAGTGAAGACAGCAAAACTACAGTTGCTGAGGAGAGATTTTGAGACTCTCTGCATGAAGTAGTCAGATAATATTGACTCATTATTCACACATGTGATTGGTCTAGTCACACAGACAAGGTCTCATGGAGAGATTCTTGAAGAAAGGAGGACTGTGGAGAAACTATTGAGGATCCTACCCTCAAGGTTCAATGTGATTTTCACCACCATAGAAGAGATAAAGGATCTCACAAACTTCTCAGTTGATGAAGTACATGCATCACTGATAACACATGAGCAGAGATTGAGTAGAAATGAAAACTCAATTCTAGAGCATGCCTTTAAGACCCAGATGTTCTTTGGAAGAGGAAGAGGTCAAGGCAGAGGAAACAAGAGAGGAAAAGGCAGAAGCCAAAACAGAGGTGGAAGAAATAGTCCAGCAAATGCTCAAGGAAGAGGCAGCAATCCAAATCAGAACCAAGGCCAAGGCAGCAACCAACAAAGTGCACAACATCATGCTCAAGGACAAAGGTATGATAAATCCAATGTCCAATGTCACTATTGTAAAAAATATTGGCATTATTAAAATGAATGTAGGAAAAAGTAGCATGATATGAATAATAGAACTGGTGCAAATTTCACTAGAGAAAATATCAGCCAAGATAATTTGTTTCTACCCTGTAATATGGCTAAAGAAAAGAGTGAAGATGTATGGTTTCTAGACGTTGGTTGCAGTAACCATATGACAGAAAACATAGCCCTGTTTTCTATGTTAGATCAGAGTGTGAAGTCACGAGTAATATTAGGGACTGATAATAAATTTTCTGTTATGGGAAAAGGACAAGTAAATGTCTTAACAAAGAAAGGTGAAAATAAAACCATAGCAGATGTTTATTATGTTCTTGGAATGACATGTAACCTTATAAGTATTGGACAACTTATTCAAAAGGGGTACAATGTTTTCTTTGTGAATGATGTATGCACCATCATGTATAAAACACCCAACAAACAATGTATTGCTGAAGTGAAGATGACAGGGAACAGGATGTTCCCTCTCAGGATGAAAGAAGATTTAAAAAATGGAGAAGAAATAGCAGCAGTGACACAAGAAGCTTTCCAAAGCAAACCAAAAGATGAAAATTGGTTGTGGCACTTGAGATTTGGACATCTCAACTTTGTAGGTCTTAACTTGTTGAATAGGAAAGGAATGGTAAGAGGACTACCATTGATAGAGAAACCAAACAGCCTTTGTGAAGGTTGTATCTTGGGAAAACAACACAGAGAAAGTTTTCCATCTGGGAAAAGCATAAGGGAAAAAACACCCTTAGAGATTGTCCATTCAGATTTATGTGGACCGATGCAAACTCCATCACTTGCAGGCAACCACTATATGCTAACATTTATTGATGATTTTACTAGAAAAACTTGGGTTTATTTCCTAAAGAACAAAAGTGAAGTGTTTGAAAGATTTTTCAATTTCAAAGCACTTGTAGAAAACCAAAGTGGGTTCCATATCAAAGTTCTAAGAACTGATAGAGGAGGTGAGTATATCTGCAAAGAACTTCTACGTTTTTGTAGAGATAACGGAATTCATAAGTAGTTTACCACTAGGTACACTCCGCAGCAAAATGGAGTTGCCAAAAGGAAGAATAGGACAATCATGGATATGGTGAGGAGTATGTTAAAAGCAAAGCATTTTCCAAATGATTATTGGGCTGAAGCTGTACACTGTGCAGCATACATTTTGAATAGATTCCCTATAAAAGCAGTCATGAACAGAGTGCTGGAAGAAGCATGGAGTGGGACAAAGAAAGGAGTCACCAACATGAAAGTTTTTGGATGTGTGGCTTATGCACACACTCCAGATCAACTAAGGAAGAAGTTGGACAGCAAAGGGGAGAAATGTATTTCCATTGGATACAGTGAGGAATCCAAAGCTTATAGGTTGTATAACCCATCCACAAAGAAGCTTATTGTGAGTAGAGATGTTCAGTTTATTGAGGAGGAAGCTTGGGATGGGAGCATAGAGAAAACAATGAATGTTAAAAACTCGTTGTCTCATGATGAAGATGATGAGGAGATGGATGAAATACATCCCCAAATAGCAGCACCAATACAAGGGCAGCAAGACACACCCTTGAGGAGAAATGAATGTGCTTCTCCAAGCACACCACAAGGAGGAAATTCAAGTGCTTCTTCAAGCAGTTGTACACCAAATGAAAGAGGTAAGAAGTTCAGAAATTTAAGTGACATTTATGAACAAGAGGCAACAAATGAAGGTATGAACTCTTTGTTTGCTTTATATTTTCATGTTGATGACCCTGTTCATTTCAAAGAAGCAATTAAGGATAGGAAATGGATAGAAGCTATGGATGAGGAGATCAAAGCCATAGAAAGAAACAAGACATGGGATTTAGTTGAACTACCAAAAGGAAAAGAAGTCATTGGAGTTAAATGGGTCTACAAGACCAAAAGTACTGCTAAAGGCAAAATAGAAAGACACAAGGCAAGACTGGTTGTCAAAAGATATAAGCAACAACATGGGAGAGACTATGAGGAAACTTTTGCACCAGTTTCTAGACTGGAAACTGTGAGAGCAGTATTATCCATAGCACCACAAAACATGTGGAAAATTTACCAAATGGACGTGAAGTCAGCATTCCTAAATGGAGTGTTAATGGAAGAGGTTTACATTGAACAACCTCTAGGCTATGAAAAGAAAGGCCAAGAGCACAAAGTGTGTAGATTGAAGAAAACTCTTTATAGGCTGAAGCAAGCACCAAGAGCGTGGTACGATAGGATAGATTCCTATCTACTGGAAAATGGATTTGAAAAGTGTGAGGGATAACCCACCATCTACATCAAAGAAAATAATGGTAAAATACTAATTTTTGTGTTATATGTTGATGATGTTATTTTCACAAGTAATGATGATTAGCTTATTGAAAATTTCAAAACAGTCATGAAAGAAAAATTTGAAATGACTGACATGGGTTTGCTGAGATACTTCTTAGGAATAGAAGTAGAACAAAATGGAAATGGGATTTTTATCTTACAAGCGAAATATGTTAATGAAGTGTTGGAAATATTTAATATGCAGGGGAGCAAAGCAACAATCACTCCCACAGTGATGGGATTAAAACTCAGCAAAGAGGACAAGAGCAAGGAATTTGATCGTAGTTTGTACAAGAGCATAGTTGGCAGCCTCATGTATTTGACTGTAACTAGGCCGGATATAATGCATGTTGTTAGTTTGATTTCCAGATTCATGGAGAAGCCAAAAGAAGCACATTAGCAAGCAACAAAAAGGATTCTGAGGTATGTTAAAGGTACTGAAAGGTTTGGAATTTTATATACTACCTCAGAATGTTCAGATTTAATTGGATACACTGATAGTGATTGGGTTGGAAGTGTAGATGATCGGAAAAGCACATCCGGTTATGTTTTTCACATGGGTTCAGGAGCCATTTCATGGGCTTCTAAAAAACAGCCTATTGTAGCATTGTCTACAGCATAGGTAGAATATGTGGTAGCTAGAGCAGCAATGTGTCAAGCAATTTGGATGAGAAAGATGTTAAGGAGTTTATGCCAAGAGCAAGCGAAAGGAACTATGATTTTTTGTGACAATAGCTTAGCTATTGCATTATCCAAAAATTTTGTGTTTCATAAGAGAACGAACCATATTGACACAAAGTTTCATTACATCAGGGAATTGGTAAACAATGGAGAAATTGTTTTACAACACTGTAGAACTCAGGAACACGTTGCATATATTCTAACCTAACCATTGGGGCAGAAAAGTTTCGAGTTTTTGAGGAAATGTCTGGGTATGACTGATAACCTTGCAGTTGAAATTAAAGGGGAGTGTTGAAATACTAATGCTGGTATTTCTCCAAGTGCAGCGAGCACATCCATAAGCGGACACGTGTCTGAGCAGTTTTCCAAAACTACTTTCCCTAGCACGTAAATTTCAGAATAAAGGGTCGTGCGATATTAACTGACAGTCGTCCGATTGATATCAAGGTTCAATGTACAAGCCTGCACTAGGAGGCATTTATTACTTGACATGAAGTGAAATTTTCATTGACAACCATCATTTATCAGTGAAATAATTAATGAAATTTACTACGGCCGTAGAATGTAGGTAGAGTTTTTAATTTTATTTTTTTTAATTCACGGGTGTATGGCACAAGTAAAAAAACGTATTGTCATGTTTTTTTTTTTAGTTGTTGAAACAAAGTAATGTAATCGGCAATAGCGCAAAAGTAAGAAGAAGAAAAAAAATTTACACAACAGTGAATTTTTTTTTAAGCAAAGACATAGTTTTTTTTTGGAATGCACAGCAATGCAGAGACTACAACGTAGCATTTTTTTTTGTCTGAGTATCTACAGAGAAGGACATTTTTTTTAGTTTGTCGCTTCCGTGAGCTCAACTAAGCTCCATTATCAATCTACCCACGGCAGAATTTAACAACTCTCTGCATCACTTGATTAAGGATTTGGGCTTCATTTTTTGGTCAAAAGTTTTTTCCAGTTTTATTTAGAAGAATCCCTCTGTGAGAGGAAGAATTTTGTAACAACAGTCTTATTAATGAATACAAAGTTTTTTTTGCGTGTGTAAAAAACTCTTTCCCCTGTGTTAAGAAACAGAGCATTATTCTCTGTTCAGTCATTTTTGTTTGGAATTATCAGAAATTCCCAACATCGATCTCACAATGCACCGCCGGGACTTCTGGATATGAGAGTGTAATGACAACAAAAAATATGAGTTGTCATTGAATGAATTGGAATCTGACAAAGGATGAATTGTTGTTGTAATCAACTAGCTAAGTTTGCATATTTGAAGAATCCGAGGCAGATTCACCTAAAAGCTTGAAGGGCTTTGAACCTTGGGAAACCGAGGTTTTAAAAGAGGTTTGCTTCGCAGTTGTGTGTTGTCTTGTGGGTTCTTTAACGCATTTATGAGGTCAAAGTGAAGGCCGAGATCGGTGTTATGGTAGTGGAGCGGGCATCGTTTGAGAGTATGGGGTCGCTTTCGCATGGATTGGAATGAAAGTCGATGCTGTCGTCAAACCCATTGACTAGAACAATAAGTAGCATTTGTTGTGTAAAGCTTCCATTGTAGAAGTTGTCCAAACTGCATGCATACCGCTCTCGATTAACGCCTTCATTACACACTGTGGAAGAAAGTAAAGTTTTTGTTATTGAAATCATTGGAAATGTCAGAGGTTTGGTGAAGAAATACCACACCATGTTGTAATAGGTAAAACCATCGAGAATTATGTCTTTCATTTCATGGTTGGAATGCTCCGATAGCTAAGAAGTGGCATCAAAATATTCATTGAGTTTTGTGTTGAATGTTCTTAAGATTAAATTATAGCATTTATGAATGTAAAATCAAGAAGGAAATGTGGTTAGCCAACCCATAGAGTTACATAATGCGCTAGAGGTCGTTAGTTCAAAACCTTATAAAAATAATTTTGTGAGATATTTTTTTTGGAGGTTGTGAACATGATTTTAGTTTTTAAGGAGGTTGTGAACATGGTTTCGATATTTTGAAGATTTTGAACATGATTTCAGTTTCCATGGGTTGGCGACCCTGATCATGTCATTATTTGATAAGTTTACAACTCATGCATATTGGATATAACTCACAAGAAACTTGAGTTTGCATGGTGTTCATTGTATGGAGCAAAGATAAAAGTCCATAATTGTGTAGTTGCAACTATATAGCATTATTGATATTTTTATTCTTGAATTTTCATTGTAAATGGGTGCATTCACGGTGATATCCGACACCTTTCTCAAAATTTGTTGCAACTCTTTCCAATAGTGAACTGGAGAAAATGGCCCAAGTTGACAATCTGTTGTAGTTATTACGCAATTTAATGTCATCTAGTGTTCATAACAGTGTCCAAGTCAGAAAGGACACTTTTTGACATTCAAATATATTTTCAAAATGAGAAAAGCAAAATACCCTAGCCATTAACAATAAGAATAATTCTACTATGTTAATATAATATTAAGATTACAAATTAACAATTTTATCACATTCCCTAGATTTTTGACTCATAATTGGTTAATTTTTTACTTAAAATAAAAATTAAAATAAGATTCATTTTAACATAATAATATTATTTTAATTAGATAGTCAAATATAGTCGTTTCTGGGTCAATTATAGTCACTTTCCCTGTCCAGTCTAATATAGCCATTTTTCAGTCAAACCTAGCCGTTGGAAAGTCTGTTGTCCCTATTTAAGATGTAGCCATGATCTGATTCTTCAACTTGTCCTGACGGTGAACCACACTCGATGGTTCGAAACGCGTCGACAAATGTACTATCATGTGATTTACGTCGAAATATTTT
This sequence comes from Pinus tabuliformis, assembly GCA_031772625.1. Classification (NCBI taxonomy): domain Eukaryota; kingdom Viridiplantae; phylum Streptophyta; class Pinopsida; order Pinales; family Pinaceae; genus Pinus; species Pinus tabuliformis. The sequence goes on from CM062820.1 coordinate 1,441,951,457, forward strand.
TTCTCATAAACTTGATATGGATCACAGAAGCCTCAATTCAACTATGTAAAATTGAATTCTTGGAGCTAGAATCTCAACATGAACGAGAAGAACTACAAAAGAAGAATTTCAAACCCATTCTTCTTCAGAATAATAGTGTGTTTGAGCCTGACCATCACTCAAAAAATAATCAGAGTAATGTTTCTTTAGGACCAGAAATTGCTCTTGAAGAGCTTGTTCTTAAGCATGTTTTTCAAGATGAGAATCCATCACAACCACTTCATCAACCTTTGCGAAGATCTACTAAAGAAAATGCAACTGAAATTTCTTATGAGAAGCATGATATTCCCAAAACTTTCATAAGGCCATGGGAAGAGATTAGACACAATAAACACAGAACTAGTTTGGGTTGCAAAGAGGATATTTTGGATGTATCTTTTGACATACCAGATTTTGCTAAACCGATAGAATTCTGAATTGTTGGATTTCTAAACGGTGTTGTTCCAGAAAAGGTTGATAGATGCCAACAGTGTAAGAGAGTTGTACATGTGAAAGGTTGGCATTTTGATCTTCACCCGTGTGAGCATTGTGCAAAGCAAAATCATGATACAAGTAGATGTTCTAGAAAAAAGTCTACTGCAAGAAAGGAGCTAAATTTTGAATGAATTGCTTCTTGGGATTGGACCAAAACAACCAAGAAGATTTACAGGGCATATCGAAGAATACGTTATAGAGTGATGAGCAGCCTTGCAGTAATGAAGAGTACTTCTCATCTTGTATCCAACAAGGGGGGAATGGTTGGTGGTCTGCTACAGGTTCGAGTTCGAGATGTTAAGCGAGTCTGAGTCAGATTTTAGTTGATTGAGTTGATTGGGCACTTCCATGTTTGGAATTTTTCAAGGGACTGTTATGATATTTCTAGAGTTTGTGGTCACCTTAAAACTTTTGTTGTTCTAAGAATCACTATGAAAGTTCTAGAGTTGGTGTTGGTTGAGACATTGAGTTCTCTCATCTTGGTTTGTGGTTATCCTTAAAAACCATTCCTTCAGAGACATTCAACTCTTGGCTTAGATCCATTTTTTCATTTTGAGCTCTCATTCTTGGACTTTGTTATATCCCTTCAGATTAAGGAAAGACTGTTAGATAGCTAATTCTTGGATTAACCTTGGGTCAGTTTGGGTAGTTATTGGAGTCCAAAAATTCCCGGGAACTAATTTAACTATTTTATATATATATATTTATATGTACAACATGTACGTAATTCTTTGAGATCATTTAATATATGATTTATTTGGTTTCCAATCTTTTGTGTCTTACAAAACTAACAACAAAATATTCAGAGATGAATCATTATTCGTTTCAATAATAAATTGAAAAAAAAAAATGAGAATATTCTGCATCAGAGTTACATGCCTTCTTTTAAGTTAATTTTTAAATAGCAAGTTCGAAAGACACGTGAAGTAGTATACAATTCGATAAAAGGAAAATATGGAAGGAAAATCATGTCAAGATTTTTTTTAATTTTAACAAATATTACCAAAATTCCAAATTGGTAAGAACTTTCACATCCAAAACATGCTCCGGAAAATAATGTATCTAAAAAAATCCTTTATCTTATCTCATCTTACAATGGATCACAGTGAATATTTTTGCAAAGACGTTAATGACGAAGATTTTTCTTTAGGAATATTTCTAGAATGCGTTGTTATAGAAGACATTGGTGAACTAACTACCGCCAAATTTACACACGATAGAGAGTTAAACAAACCATCAAGAGAATTAATAATAGTCCTAAATACTTCCAGTAAAATGATAAATAATTTTAGATTACAATAAAAACAAATATAGATTTATATACTTGGTTTTGATTAAAAACAATATAAGAAATTAATAGGTCATTGTTATCTTTTTTTTTATTATTATAGTATAACATAGCATGAATGCTTACCTCCTCTCGTATTGAAATTTCTATTCATATGGAAATATTATTTCTTTCTCAAATATTTTTCGTGGTATAATTGGAAAAGAGATATTATAAAGGGACTGCTTTTACATTTGTTTTTAATAATGCCAAAAACCGGTCCATGATTTAGGCAAAAGCTACACTACAAACTTTATGTAATGTATAACTGAGGTTATTCAAATTTAGAATATTTCAGTGATACTTTTACTTTTTAATATTGTTTTTTTTTTTTTACAAATCGTTTAACAATAAGGTTATATATTTAAAAATGAAATCTATTTTTTTATGATAAATTTTTGAAAATTTTTTAAAATATCAATTTTTTTTGTTAACTATTTTTTAAATTATTAATTGAGCACTTTTACTGATGTCAAAGTCAGGAAGCATGATGCAATGCATGTTTTTATTCATGTTTATAGTTTTGTTATCATTGTTATTAACATTTTACTTTGGTTAACTTATCTTTGAAGGTTATTCTTCTTTAATTTCCTAAGAAGTTGTGTGGTTGAATAACTTTTTTTAAAGCTTTTCCAAAAGTATATAACATTTCTTCTAACACGAAAGGGATTAGAAAAAAGGTTTGATTGAGTTAAGGGTGATTAAGAAAGGTTCGATCCTGGTTAGAGTTTCATGTATGCACTAGAGTGTGGGTTGATATAGATTCACTCAGATACGAGGACTAGTATGAACCCATACATGTATAGATAATCTTGGTAGGATGAGGGATGATATAGACATCCCTGGGAAGTAGGGATGGATATGAACATAGGTTCCTATAGATAAGCCTCATTGACAGAGGATTAGTAAAAGAGACCACAACTTAGAGTGGTATGGAAAAACCAAAAAAAGGGCCAACATTTTATAATTGGAAAGTCATGTTTTACCACCATCTATGCCCATATGAATCACAACCCTTAATCCGCACTTGATAATTAATGAATCAGGAGTAAGTGCATACCTCAAAGAGATTAAGGTACTGTAGTTATAATGTGCAGAACACCAAGCTCATATGAATTGGAACTATATGACTTGGAAAGTACACATGAATGTGAGATGGAAATCTTAATTAAGTGAAGGCTACAACATGTATCATATATATTTGGTAGGTTTTGCCACCCATATGAACATATGTCTAGTGAGTTAGTAGTGGTGGTTCCTCCCTTGTATATCAATACACTAGGCACTAGAGCTTCATTCTAGTGTAAAAGGCCAAGGCATGACTGATATGATTTGGTGGAGTAAAACACGATAATGATGATATTGAAGAAGGAACACATGGTTGGATATGATTGGTGCACCATGCATTTACTTGGTAAACCTAGAGGTCTTGGGATTAGTTCCATAAATGTGGTTGGTGACATTTTATCTGTTTATTGTTTTTGTGTCAAAAATGTCCCAAAACTAAGGTTTAGCAACACAACCAAAGAATGTATTGTGCGGGTTCAACAATGGACTACTAGGCACTAGGAGGTCAAAACAATTATAAAGCAGCACGGTAAGAGCTTGGCCCAGGTAACAAAGACATTGTCATAAAGAAGCATAACCGATAATTGACAGATCCTAGGGTATTAGGGGACTAAGCACAATAATGCAAAAATCATTCAAGCATAAGCTCATGGCTCTAGAAATTGGGTCATATGACCTTATGTGGTTTAGAACTTTAGTTGTGTAACAAAAAAAAATTGGTTTCAGGCATAGAACGAGTTAACTTGTTGAAACAAAATATGTCTCAATTGCAGCAAAATATTGAATTTTGTAAGTGTAAACCTATAACTAAACAATGTGAAAAAATAGATTTCTCATGTAGGGTGACAAGTAAATGAGAAGAAATTTGTGAAAATTTGTGAGAGAGAACCATGCTACATTTAATAAAGATGAGTTTAGTGTTGAATTTGTTGTCTTTGAGATAGAGTATGCTCAAGAGCCTTTAGCAGAAGTTGAGGGTGAGAAATCCTAGAGATTTGAAGCAAATGAGAGGGCTAATTTGATTAATCTAAATAAAAGAACTATTATGTGAACCTGATGTGTGAAAATAATTTGTAGATCAAAATATTTGAGGAAATAATGGAGGAGTTATTTCAGAAAAATAGTTGTCATCTAGAGAAGAGCTGAGAAGGTGTAGTAGATATGTGGTATAAGGTCAAGTGAAATTAAAATGAGGAGCCATTGGATTTGAGTTGGAAAATGTATACCAACGAGATCTAAGTGGTAGTGTAGGTTGGCTCCTATAAATATTAAGGGATTGGTGTCTCCTTTAGGTTGGCACCTGTAATGATCAGTGAGATTTGTGTTTTCAACTGGTTGGTACCTAGAAATAGAACACGATTGGTGTCTTTGTCGGGTTGGTTCCTATAAATATTACGTGACTGATGTCTTCTTCAAGTTCGTATCTATAAAGAATAAGGGATTAATGTCTCCTTTGCATTGGTTCCTATAAATAATAAGGTAATTTTTTCTTCTTCTATTCGTTGAATGTAAAGATTAGGAATATTTATTTCTCCAATCGCTTGTCCTATAAAGAAAAGGGGATTGGTGTCTTTTGTATGTCGGTGCCTACAAATTCTATTGTAATTTGAAGTTAGTTCTTGCAAATTCATCTAATAAAATGAAATTATGTGTTTCCCCCCATATGGATTTTCAAATATATCGTGTGTTCATAATATGTATGTCTTTATTGTTTTATAGGTATGTTTTATATTTTTTATATTTTTATAGGTGCTTTATACTAATTCATCCCCCTTTCAGTACAAACTTTATTTCCAACAATTGGTATTAGAACATGAGCTTTCAAAAGTAATTTAACCATTGGAATGTAGATCTGAAATGGGCCATGGTGAATCAGGAAGGATTGTACCGAGACGAACTACCATTATTGAATGGAACAATGTAAGTCTTACTAGAAGATAAGGATGGAATTTTATTGAATGTATATTGGTGTGGATAGTTGGGAATATGTGACCCATGGATACTCAGCTCCTACAACTACTTCAATTGATAAATATGGTAAGCTAGCATGTGAAAGAAACAGTAAAGCCAAGCATTCTATGTTATTTGGCCTATCAATTTCAATGAAATTGAGATTATACATTATGAAAAACCAAAATAAATATGGATTATGTAGCAAAACATTTATGGAAGATGTCACAAAAAGGAAGATGGAGCTATAAATATAGATGATCCATATGAAACTTACGATGCTTATGAAATGATGACATAAATGCTATATCGAGAGGAAGCAATATCTATATCTCCAGAGGAGAAATAAGAAGTACATCCTAAAAGTGAAAGAGCAACAAACACAAGGTTAAGTCATCATTTTGTGGTAGTCATATAGGTCATTCTTTCTAGATGTTCATATCTAATTATAACAGACAATAATCATAAACAAAAATATAAAAATTATAGATATTTCTACGATATCCATAAGTCTTTATTCCTTAAATTTATAGATGTAGTGGTGATGAATAAGTATCTATACTTCTGACTATAGAGGATCATCATATTGTTCAAATATTAAAGCCAATTAAAAAGAGAAATCAGGTTTTGAAGCAAAAGGAGTTGAAAGATATATAGATATTGGATGTGAACTTTTTTGGGCATGGAATCCCACCAAGGCATGTTTTGGGGCTTAAGGCCAAAGTTTTGACTGAATCTTCTTGTAAAAGTTCCGCGAATTGTGGGCGCGGGGCGCGAAATTATCATAGAGTCAGAGGGTTGTCCACCCTAGTTTTTGTAATGTAATGTTGGCTGGATAGACCTACCCATGGTCCGCGAACCATGGGATTGTATAAATAGAGCGAGGCTCTAAGTGTATAAGAGAAGTGATAGAAGATAGAATAGAAGAAGATTAGAAGTCTAAGTGATTGAGTCAAAGTTTAAAGGCTGTCTGTGGGTCATAGAGTAGGAGAAGGCTCTACAGTTGAGTGCGTATAGGCCTAGTAGTTCGTAGCTAAGTGTGCAGACCCCTGCAGCTAAGTGTTTAGGTCAGGTTGAGTCTGTAATCATTGGGACAATTAATAAAGAGAAGTTTTACTATATTTCTATGTATATTTTCCTGGTTTAATGTATGATTTCATATAATTTGCAAGTACATTGTTTATTTACTGCGCGAACCTATATGAATGTTTTGTATAACTAATTATAACTTAAGACATTTGAGTAGTCAAAGGTAATTAACTAGTACTGGAAGATAAGTAAGATCTCGGGTAATAGCGCAGAGAACAGCATGGGAGCTCCATAGCGCTTGGTTAAGGCTGCGTGAAGATAGTGTATCGGGCCTCGAGAAACGGGAAGGTGCACGAAGCAACCTGCGTGCAGGAACAAACAATGGACCAATCGAACCTCTCAAACATCTCAAGGGTGAGGAAACCTAGTTCTAGCACACTCCCCTACTACTCCAACTCAGACCTCAGTCCGCGCTCCGTGGACTGTTGCTGAAAGGGCCAGTAGTATAGGGATTTGTTTGGCTAATTAACTCCCAACCTAGGTCAGGCCCCAACAAACCAACAAATGGTTCTGTTGTTGGGACTGAGATCTGCATAGAGATGTCAAATGTCGTATCACTGGAATCCGACAAAGAAAGGAATTGAAGATTTGTTCGACAGAAAGATTCATGAGTTTGCGGTGCAGGAAAATAGGAATCCACGATCATCAAGGGAAGAGTGGTTAGATCACTACATATATATATGGAGATCCACAAAATTTTATTTACATCCTTCCCCACTGAGTTCTACGAATGGATCGCAAAGCTAGCAGATAGCCAAGGAAGGTGTAAACTTGACAAACTAATTGCGTGTACTCCAGAATTGTTGCGTAGACTGGAAGCATCAGAAGATAAGATCGTGCGCGCTGTCAATCACTAGCTCAATTGAATCATAGGAGGATTCATCACCGAATTCACGGTAGATACTTCAATCAGCTATAGCGAGGCAGAATGATGCTTCCTCAAGGGACCCTAAGGTAAGTACATTAAATCTTTAAACACCTGGATTAAAATGCTACTGTGTGAAAAGTGGGTTATGTGAATAAATTGATGTTTTGGGCTACGCGGAGTGGGACAATCTACATAAATGATGGTAGCATAGAACTAGAAACTAGACCTTTGATTTCACCTCCACGAGGGGGTGAAGAAGAGCTCGTGAAGGTCTTTCCAAAAAGTGTGATCAATCTGATAAGGCCGACAATTTCCCGCGTACCACCCCCACCCACACCACCATTAGTTTCACTATCTTCACCCCCGTCTATGCCCATACCACCTCTGCCACCACCGTGAAGCAGTATGGCAAGCGCGATAAAGCTACCAGTGTTCAAGGGAGTAGGGAATGAAGATCGGGACCAGTTTTGGTTCGTGATAGAAGCTGCATGGGAAGCACAGGGTGTCATAGACGACAATATAAAGAAGGAAACATTGGTCAGTGCTTTGCAGGACCACACACTAACCTGGCACATTAAACATTCCAATGATAATCTAAATGTGAGGATCGTGGATATCCAAGTTGTGCTAAACAAAGAATTTAACATGCCAAAGTGAGAGGCATAATCGATCATTGGATTCAAGTAAATCACAATGCTAGCAGGGGAGGCCCCGTGGGAATTGGATCAAACACTGAAGTGCACAATTCACAAAGTGAACATGACATTAACAGATGGGCAACACCACGAACGATTTGTAGCATCGTTAACACCACATCTACGGAATGCGCTATTGCAGCAAAGGCTAACCACTTAGGCTGAGACTTTGGAGGTCATGATGAGATTGCACGAGACTCCGATACTATATCCTAACCTGGTAGTTCAGTGGATTCACATGCAGTTGAAAAACATGTGCCCGGAGATACAAAGTTCGAAACAAGACAGGACAACTTGCGCAGAGATGTGCAATGAGGTATGGTGCATAAAACTCAAGGGCTAGGGGCACGAAAAAAACCACTGCCCACTATTGGCGAATTACCTTGTGGGGGAGGGCCAATGCCACTAAGACCGGAGGCACAAGCACGACCAAGCGTGACACCTGCATTGTGGTGTGCAATTTGTTAGATATGAGGGAAACATGCTACAAATAACTACCATCTATTACAGAAGTGTCAGGCGGAAAGAGTCGATAGTGCGGACACAACCAACCTCCCTAGGAGCCTAAGACTCTCTAGTGACAAACAAGACAAACAAGAGCAATTCTTCTCTAAACATGCATTTACTATATAAGAAATCAAGTGTTTAGATCCTACCTGTAATGCAACGCTGTTGTAGCAGTCCAGCTCCGCTGATCCGGATGAGCTCCTCCTTCACATTGAAACCTGCATCCACTAACAATCAAACAATTAAATAGCACTTGATAATCTCATAGAATAAAACATATTTAACACATAGACCAAGGAGTACATGAAACAACTCATAAATAACAAGTTATTGAGAAGAATGGACTCATTTGCATTAATAGGAAACAAAAGGAACAATTACAACCTGAGCCTTGGTGTTGTGCAAGTCCCTCCCAGGGTCCATCAAGAGTTCTCCTTTACTTTGACAAAGCTCACCCACTTCCAAATAGAACAAGCAAAGATGGCAATCTCTCCTCACAAGCTTCTAAATGGGAGTCCTAATTCCAGCAGCATCTACCCTTAGAAATGTTTAACTTCCAACCTCCCCTCCTTCTGGCCCAATGCCTGTATTTATAGTGCTCTAGAGGAAGTTATTCAGGTCCACCATCAATGGGATAATCCCCTCTTTGGATGGGATAGCTCCCTTATTGATGGGATAAGTTCCTCTTTGGTAGGGGTACATGAACCATCTGGAGGCGCTCAATACACGTCGAACAACCTTCTAGAATGCTCTAGAAATGACCACAAGTAACTTTTTAAAGATGAAACTTGCGCATTTTGACCTTTACAGGGGGACGCACCTGCCCCTTTACATACAGAGCGTACAAGTACGTAGTTTTTGTGAACATTGGGTGCGTACCCGCAGGTAAGGTTGAGAGAACCTGCGTACCCAGAGATAAATACATTTATAAAGACTTTCTCTCTTTTGGAGTTTGACATGGAGAGCAGAGGCATAAGACTTGCCTAAGAGGATAGCATGACTGTTGATAGAGCCATACTAACTGTAAATAGTCATGGTGACTTTTTTTAGTGTAACAGATTGCCCCCTAAAGTGCGAAGCCTGTAGTAGATTAGGGTTTTGTATTATCTAGGAAGGGTGAAGTGCTTTATCATTTCAAGGATTATCTCGTGGAGAGCCTGGTCAGAACCTGCAATTTTCAACACAAAATACATGTATAAGATTATATAATCACTAAGGTAGGCATTCCCATACTCAGATCAAAACTTTAACTAACAGACTAACTACTCTGATACAGGAATGATCTTGCAGTACATCATAATTATAGACTTTTGTAGACACAGTATGGGCGCAGCCATCTATTTATGATTAGTCTACTTAGATAATGAATACAAAACTCCTCGCAGCCTGGATGGTGGAAACTAGATCCAGGGTCTTTATTTCTACTTCCCGAATTGGTACGATTCTAGCCATGCGAATAAATGAGTTGATGTCGAACATGGTAGAAACCACTTGATTACCAGTCGATGATGTAAACTGTTAACAAGTGTGAGAGAGACCACCAGTAATGTCAATGGTTCTCAAAGTACCCAGTACAATCCATGAGATGTGAATGAATGAGTTGATGTCGAACATTTCACGGAATCCTTCGATCGAGAGTCAATGATGTAAACTGACGTCAAAGGCGAGAAACCTGCCATTGATGCATGCAGACTTCAAGGTACTGACGATTTCTAAGTCATCTCTCTAGATAATGTGCTGATGTCGATAGAAAGCGACCCGTTGCAGGCAAGCCCACAACACGAAATCATTTGTTCAAGTTGAAGAAATGTTGCTGTAAGGACTGACTCAGGGATGGTCAAATGGATGACAAGTATTTTGCAGATGAAATTTTTGCTTGCAGACCTCTTGAACACATAACGACACAACAGATGGCTTGGTGATAAACGACTCAAAGTTAATCCCCGGAACCCGGTTGAAGACTTTCAATGTGGTTTGATCAACTGTGAGGTAAAGGATTTCCCAACCCAGGTGAATGAAAAGTGTCGTGTCCAAGAGTGGTAATAAAGTTTCTTCTGAGACAAAAGATAAAAAATAGGCTCATTCTTCTCTCTTTTCCCCCACCATTTCTGGCAAGTACCTCTTTATTTTTAACAAGCTTGAGGAAGATAACATATGCTTGATTATAAGCTCATCCTTCGGATGAGTCCAACCTAGTTTTGATTCGAACCCTAGGAAGGAGTGGTTCGTTCCTGTTTGTAATTGAACAGGTCCTTTACTGTGAAATTTTAACGAGCCTAGTATAGGAGAAACTTGGTGTTTTTCAATTTTAGAGAGTCTGAAAAACTTAAGAAGACTCCAAGTTGAACTTTTTCATAGATTTGTGTCCCCCAAGCCCGAAAAAGTATAAAATAATACCTGGGGGAACCGCTTGATCTTGCGACCAAGGAGTACTTTCATAATTAGTGCCACTGACCTAAAAAGTAAAAAGCGATCAAGGACACGTCGTTTCATTTCCAGTATCGAGTTTGAAACGACAAAAACCCGGCAACCTTTTCCTGTTTTTACGGTCAGAAAAGGGCTATAAGGGGACCGTCTTTTAATTCCGTTTTAACGAGTGTAAAAGAAACGCTCGGCAATCTTTTCCTATTTTAGGAGTCAGAAAAGGGCTTAAAAGATGACTCTGATATTTTGGTTCGTGAAAAATGACAATTTTCCCTTTAAATCCCTTTGTCCTGCACAAAAACGACACATTACTCATACCTGTTTAAGATAGGCAAAAATACATTGAAAAATATCCTTCCATGGTGAAAAATAAACAAACCTAGCATTCATTCATCCAAAAAAACTATAAAAAGACTTTTTACCATGTCATTTTTACCATTTTACTGTTGAGGTTGAGAAAAGAGCTTTTGGCAAGAAACTTCCCGTGGTCATTGCGGAGAATCCGATCGTCAGAATCGAACGCCGTCTCTTCCAGGTATTTCACAACATCCTCCTCTTCAATTTCATCCGATTAAAATTTTGTTTTAGGTTTTAGTTTTGGTTTTTGGGGGGTTTTAGGTTTTAAAAACCGCTCTACGGGGTACGCAGGTGCCCTAAGGGTGACCTGCGTCCCCCGACCTTTTCCTACACAGGAAAAAGGTCGGGGTACGCAGCCCACCTTCAGGCCAGCTGCGTACCGGCGCTCTGTGTCCTAAACGCGGGGTGCGTACCCCGCGAAGGGCGTAATTTGAAACCCCAAACCCCAAAAATAACCATTTAAATTTTCCCAAATTAATTCTAACCTTTATTTCTTGGTGTGTAGGGCACTCACCATGTTGGATTGGAGAGAAAGAGAGCACGAGGACGTTGATTTAGCCGCAATTTGTCACCAACCTTCCATTGATGCCCTAAAAGCATGCGGACTATATAAATACTGGGCCATACCTGGCATGAGGGCTCAGGTGAGATTCTTGGAGTGGCTGGTTGAGATATGGAACATTCATGAGCAATGCTTTTACATCGGAGGGCACCAGCTCGAGATAGAGCCCTCTGACATATACTTTCTCACTGGCTTGCCAAAGAGGGGCGAGCAACTCAATCTAGCCGGGACTAGGCCGGGTGGCCAATCCCTTGCTAGTCTCCGGGCGGATTGGTGCATACCCAATCAAAACCATGCGAAAGGCATAGAAATCAAATACATCTCTCGGCGTGAACTCATGGTTATAGCTTTCACGGTTACCATAACTTGCGGCGCAACCGCTCTACATATTTCAACCGGGTCCCAAATGCGGATGGCGATTGACTGTTTTCGAGGCACCATCTTCAACTGGTGCGATGCTGTGTCGGCCAACATGAAGGGCCAACTGACTAGGGCAAAGAACGGGCAACTGAAGACCTTTGGATATGGGCCTCTAGTTGTGAGCTTTGCCTTAGAGAGAGTTCTGATGCTGATCCCTCAGCATCTCACTGTTGATATCTTGGGTCCTCGGGAGCCAAAGCTGATACGATGGGTTACGGTGATGGCCTGGCATCCTGACGAGGGTGCGGCAGTTGTTCGATTCCCTGCTGGTTATTTTCACTGGTTAGAGGACCAGGTTTTTGTGATCCAGGACTTTCTGTATGCCGGAGTAGATTTTCGAGGTGATCCGGACATGGTTCTTCCACAGGGAGAACAATGGGACGACAGAGGTACTTCATTTTCCACGAGTTTTTAAATTATGTATTTTTTTTTTTTATATATCACCTCAAGACTGACAGCACAAATTTTCAAAATGCAGATGTAGGTTCACGGCGTCCAGCCAACCTCCGGGCTTTTGAGAGGAGAGTACCAGCTGTACCAGCGCCAGCCCCACAGGATGCGGCCGCAGAGACCTTAGCCGAGCTGGAACAGGATCTAGAGCGTCTGACGGGAGATATACCAGAGACCACCATAGATGATATTCCCATTTGACTCCAGCGCTATGTGGTCGCAGTCCCAGGACCTTTTAGGAGGTTCTTGTGTAGGGTAGCGCAGGCAGTGGTCTCGTATAGAGAGCACCACCAGTGATTGGCTACTCACTTTTGTAGACACATATGACATTTTTGGTTTTCTGTACTTATCATTTTTGGCGATCGTAAGGTGTTTTTTCAACCTATGATCGAAGACGATGTATATTTTTTGACACACTCTCCTATCTATATATATACCATTATTTACCGGCTTATTTGTTTAACAATGTGATGAAAATTTTTTAATTTACTTGCATGATTTACTGTAATATGTCTGTCCACATTTGAGAAGCAATTGCA